>JAVYIG010003531.1:0-192636 GCA_035222895.1 Strongylocentrotus droebachiensis | reverse complement strand
GCCTCAATCAGGAAAAATGAACTAGGAATAACAAAGTTCTGTTTTGTTTAAAGTAGTGCTTGCATTTCCATAATTGTATTAAACAAATTCGTTTTCACTGGCTGACTGCCGTAGCAACAAACGGAATTAACAAAAGACTTTACTCCGTTTCGTTGACAATCAGCCATGCATGATGTCTTTCGTCTACGGCTGATTGTTAACGAAATGGAGTTAAGTCTTTTGTCAATTTTGCTTATTGCTACTGCAGGCAGCTCAGGGGGCGGATCTAGCTTTTTGCTTTTGGGGTGTTTATTTGAACCCCGTAAGTGATGTTTTCCTGGCATCTATTAACACAATGGGAGACCATAAAAAGCAGTGCATGATAACGTCTTTTTAAATCAAGTAACAGTTTTAATACACAGTTATATCCAGAGTTATCATCTGTTTGGTTAAGTTACCAGATGAGTTGAATATCTTCTCACAATATTTGCACTTGAAAGGGTTTCTCTCCAGCGTGCGTTCTTTTTTCTTTTTTTTTTTCTTTTTTTCTTCTTTTTTTTTTTTTTTTTTTTTTTTTTTTGGGGGGGGGGGGCCGCCCAAGGGGGGGGGGGGGGTTAAACCCCCTAACCCCCCCACTCCGGAAATCCGCGCCCTGCAGCTAGTGAAAACGAATTCGTTTGATAAAATTATGGAAATGCAAGCACTACTTTAAAACAAACAAAACTGTGTCATTCCTTGCTCATTTGTCCTGATTGAGGTGTCATATGAAAGGGCAGAAACTCAACTTTCTAGAAATGTGATTTTCTCGTTGAAATTTAGATACCGTCCGCCAAATGACTTTTTGGTTTCCTCTCTTCAAATTAATTTTAATCACTCATGCGTGAAATATGCATCATATGAGTTTGCATCAAATGAAAGAGGAGGGCTCTAAGGCTTTACAAGTATGTGTCATTTATTAATTATAAATGTGACTAAGCTATGATAAAACATCGATAGTTCTCGGTTTCGTTTTTTCTGGGACGCACTGTACAGGCGCGGATCCAGGATTTTCCAATAGGGGGGGCCGGAAATTTGAAAATTGCGCAGACCTTTTGTTTAAAAACTCAACATATCAATACTTACAAGGTCATATTAGAAGCACCATACCGGTACAATTTTTGACATTTCCATCAGTGGGGGGGGGGGGGGCTATATAGCCTCTTGCCCGAAAAAGTAATTTTCTGGTTTCAAAATTCGGCTAGTGAGCGAAGCGATCGAGCAAAAATTTGAGTATAATATGTATATTGTGAAAGTGTTATTTATTACCAAAATAAACGAGTAAAGATATCAAAAATTCCTATTCGGGCTCGCTGTCCCCCCCCCCCCCCCCCCCCCCAATACGCGCGAAGCGCAGAAGCTTTGATGTTTCATGAAATTATTAGAGGAGAGGATTCGTTGAACCATTCTCGACTCTAAATCCTTGTTTGAATTTAGTTCCTCCCCCCCCCCCCTCTCGCGCAAAGCGCGGAAGCTTTGACGTTTCATTAAATTATTAGAGAAAGAAGACGATTTATTGTTACCATTCTCGACTCTTAATCCTTGTTATAATTCAATTTTCCCCCTCCCGCGCAAAGCGCGGAAGCTTTGACCGTTCATTACATTACTAGAGAAAGAAGATAATTCGTTCTTCCATTCTCGACTCTAATTCCTTGTTTTAATTAATGTTTCCCCCCTCCCGCGCGAAGCGCGGAAGCTTTGACCTTTCATTACATTATTAGAGAAAGAAGATGATTCGTTGTTCCATTTCTCGACTCTAAATCCTTGTTTGAATTTATGTTTCCCCCCTCCCGCGCGAAGCGCGGAAGCTTTGACCCTCATTACATTATTAGAGAAAGCAGATGATTCGTTGTTCCATTCTCGACTCTAAATCCTTGTTTGAATTTAGTCCCCCCCCCCCCCCCCCCCCCTCCCGCGCAAAGCGCAGAAGCTTAACGTTCCATTAAATTATTAGAGAAAGAAGATAATTCGTTGTTCCATTCTCGACTCTTAATCCTTGTTTGAATTCAGTTTCCCCGCCTCCCGCGCAAAGCGCGGAAGCTTTGACGTTTATTGAAATTATAAGAGAAAGAATTAGAAGATTCGTTGTTCCATTCTCGGACTCTTAATCCTTCTCTGAATTCAGTCCCCCCCCCCCCTCCCGCGCAAAGCGCAGAAGCTTAACGTTCCATTAAATTATTAGAGGAAAGATAATTTGTTGTTCCATTCTCGACTCTTAATCCTTGTTTGAATTCAGTTTCCCGCCTCCCGCGCGAAGCGCGGAAGCTTTGACGTTTCATTAAATTATTAGAGAAAGAAGATAATTCGTTGTTCCATTCTCGACTCTAAATCCTTGTTTTAATTAATGTTTCCCCCTCCCGCGCGAAGCGCGGAAGCTTTGACCTTTCATTACATTATTAGAGAAAGAAGATGATTCGTTGTTCATTCTCGACTCTAAATCCTTGTTTGAATTTATGTTTCCCACTCCCGCGCGAAGCGCGGAAGCTTTGACCCTCATTACATTATTAGAGAAAGCAGATGATTCGTTGTTCCATTCTCGACTCTAAATCCTTGTTTGAATTAGTTTTTCCCCGCTCGCGCGTAGCGCGGAAGCATTGACGTTCCATTATATTATTAGAGAAAGATGATGATTCGTTGTACCATTCGCGACTCTTAATCCTTGTCTGAACTCAGTTCCCCTCCCCCTCCCGCGCGAAAGCGCGAAAACTTTGACCTTTCATAGTTTAATGAAATTATTAGAGAAAGAATTAGAAGATTCGTTGTTCCATTCTCGACTCTTAATCCTTGTTTGAATTTATGTTTCCCCCCTCCTGCGCGAATGGCGGAAGCTTTGACCTTTCATTACATTATTAGAGAAAGAAGATGATTAGTTGTTCCATTCTTGACTCTAAATCCTTGTTTGAATTTAGTTTTTCCCCGCTCGCGCATAGCGCGGAAGCTTTGACGTTCCATTAAATTATTAGAGAAAGATGATGATTCGTTGTACCATTCGCGACTCTTAATCCTTGTCTGAATTCAGTTCCCCCTCCCTTGCGAAGCGCGGAAGCTTTGACATTTCATTAAATTATTAGAAACGTTATACCGTTCTTGACTTGTCAGAATTTCAACAATATTTCCTTGTCTGCTCCTTTTTCGTCCTATGTCCTCTTACTGCCCCTACCGCCCCTGGCTACGCGCCCTGCTTTAAAAGGAAAATGAAACAATCATGATTGTGATAGCACACAAATAGGTTAGTAGAAAATGAAAGATCTATTACACCAACCATGGATAAATCCATGTTTTACCAACATGAGTTCAAATAGAAGCACAAGCGAGTTGGTATGAGCTGAATCCGAATGAAGGGCAAAATAAGAGTTGTGAAGCGGTCCTACAGTTAATTTAAAAGTTGACTGTTGAGTATATAGCTTCTATTTAAAAGAAATCCAAAATATTATGCCCTTTTCAAATTTCTCACTAAAGAGTGGTGACCTTTGTAGCGCAGGGGGCTGTTTTAAACGTTTAACTTTGAATCCGCGGCTCGAGATTTTATGCGGCCGGCCCGCGGCCCCCTCTATTCAATGACGTTTGCCAAGCCTACTGGAATGACCCCAAATCTCCCGATAACAGTTTTTCCCTTATTCGTCGTTACTGTCACTTAGCGCCATTTTCTTGTCTTTCCCCTTTCTCACCGACTTATTCTCTCCCCCCCCCCCCCCCCCCCCCCCCCCCCCCACCCACTCAGTGTTATCTAGGGTACTACGCGCATTTATGTTCCCTCTCTTTGAAAGCACCCCTCTATCTCCGGTGTGTAAAGTCAGTACGGGCCGGATTTGTGTGTATTACGGGCCGGACTTTGTTGCGTGAAAAGTAACCTTTTTCGGAGATTTTGGGAACACAATTTGGGGGGGGGGGGGGTTTCTTCGGTTTCTTTCCTCATTTTCTCTCTCTCTCTCTCTTTCTCTCTGTTTCTTTTCTCTTCTTTCTTTTCTCTTTTCCTTTCTTTTCTCTTCTCCTTTTTTCCTCTCTTCTCCTTTCCTTTTTTTTCTCTTCTTTTCTTCCTCTTTTTTTTCCTTTTTTTGCGCCCGCCAATAGGGGGGGGCCGCGGCCGTTTCGGCCCCCCCCCCTGGATCCGCCACTGCTGTATACCTCTACTTTCGCCCATGAGTAGGCCTATGTCACGAAAGTTAGCGGTAAACGTTAATTAACTAACTAATTACGTCACCTGATCCAAGCTAGCGTCATCAACAACCTCATAACACAGGAACTCCTAAAACAATATAAGGTAATGACTGCAAAAATATATTTCGTACCGATGATTATCGACTGTTTTATTGATTATTATGTAGAAAAAAGAGGAAGGTGAAGAGAGATAAAATGGGATGGAACTGGAAGGGGAAAGGGGAGACGATCAATAGGGATTTTTAGATTTGCACGTCGACAGCTTTGACTGCAACGTGTGACGTAATTTTTAAGGCACTGCGCATGCGTCACGTCGTCTCAGTCGGCGATCGAGAATGCGTCAACCGGTACTAGTATATGCCGCGTGCACATAAAATATAGGTAGACAAAGGAACATCCCTTCACTGCTATAATGTAAAAACGTGTAGTGTCACATGCATATTCCCCTGTTTTACACATTTTTACATAATAGCAGTGAAGGCAGTGGCGGATCCAGGGGGGCCGAAACGGCCGCGGCCCCCCCCCCCCCCCTATTTGCGGCGCAAAAAAAAGGAAGAAAAAAAAGAGGAAGAAAAGAAGAGGAAAAAAGAAAGGAGAAGAGAAGAAAAAAAGGAGAAGAGAAAAGAAAACGAAGAAAGGAAAGCCCCCCTCCGGGGTCGGAGGTACCGAATTTGTGTTCCCAAAATCTCCGGAAAAGGGTTACTTTTCACGGAACAAAGTCCGGCCCGTACTGACTTTACACACCGGAGATAGGGGGAGCTTTCAAAGAGAGGGAACGTAAATGCGCGTACCATAGAAAACACTGAGGGGGTGGGGAGGGGGGGGGGGCAGAGAAAAGTCGGGTGAGAAAGGGGGAAAGACAAGGAAAATCGGGAGATTCGGGGTCATTCCAGAAGGCTTGGCAAACGTCATTGAATAGAGGGGGCCGGGCCGGCGCCCGCATAAAATCTCGAGCCGCGTATTCCGGCAAAGTTAAACGTTAAAGGTAAATTAGACCAGTTATGGTCATGCGATTGCATTGTGTAAGAAACGTTGTGGAATCGATCAGAAAATAGGATTTCCCTGACAAATTCGCGAGTTTGTCATTCAAATTCATTTGTCTTGCGTTCAAATTCGACGGTTTTAGTGCTGTCGGGTATATCTCGGGTTTATATTCCTTTTTCTAGATTTCAAATCTATGAAGTTTTCGTTAGAATCCATGTATGTTTCATTCCAATTATTGAACAAAGTGCTTCTTTCGCTATTTGGTCATTCGATTTAGCGCAACACGATTTTCTGACATCGCGACGGTGTTCTTCTAGCATTCTAATTCATTTGTAGCATTCAAATTAGCACTTTGTGCACTAAAATTAATGGTCAATATACATTTCTCGTTTATTAAACACTATTTATAGCTCATTCTTTTTCTTTCAAGATCGTTTTTTCATGTGTATTTCACCCTATTTTATTTTCTTGCATTTATACTCTTTATATACTTTTAGATTTATGAGATATTCATCAGCCTTTAAGATTGATTGTTAAAAAAAAAGACTTACAGCTACGGACTTGATGGTCTCAATATTTGTGTAAATTTTCATGTAAGGAAGTTGTTTGTCTTGTGTTTCATCATAAATTTATCACAATTACATTATGGAGGAAGGGTACAATATTGTGACTGGGGTAGGTGTTTTTGTATCCCCACTTTTCCGGGGTATAATGAACATGTCCGTTCAGAGATGCCATATCCCTTGATTTCGCCCCTTCTTTACCTAACGTCTGACTACAAACATATGCTTTGTCCTCAAAATTAATAGATTGAATAACAGAAAAGACCCCAATGGCAAATCATGTATTTAATTGCATTTTTTTAAAGCTGTAAACGTGTGTTGCATTTCTTCCCCCTAACATTCCTAACTTGAATAAACATAATTCGAATACGAATGTCAGGTGTTAATTTGAATGATAAAAATGACGCCTCGACAAGTGACGATTAATTTGAATGTTAGTTGAGCAGTTTCTAAATTGAATGACAGATCTATGAAATCCTTCGACCAAAATCCTAAATTAAATACAAAATCGGGAAAATTGAATGATAATTGGCATGGCAAAGCTGATCTGCGCTAACTTAAATGCAAAGTAAATGAATTTGAATGACAAACTCGCGAATTTGGCCGGGAAATCCTATAGGCTGATCATCTAGCATATAAGTATTGGTGTGTACTGCAAGGTTTTGGAATCATCAAAATGATAAGAAATATGGCCCAGTCTTCGTAAAGTTACAAGCACTGCACAGAAAGATGTATATGGGACTATACGCACACGTGCGCGACACGTGCGTTTATCTCTCACAGACCATGTAGATAAACTAATTTACCAAATATATCAATTAGTAGGCGGTTTCCCGGCAAAATTGTTATCATCATGTATTAGTCAAAACATATTCTTTCACATGATTGGTAATAAGAGCTTCCATTTCATTTTTTGAAATTGGGGCGTTTCCAATACTGGTATTTACCTTTAAAAACAGCCCCTGCACTACAAAGGTCATCACCTTTTATTGAGAAATTTGGATAGGGCACAATATTTTGGATGTCTTTTAACTAGAAGCTATATACTCAGCAGTCAAATGTTAAATTAACGGTAGGGCCGCTTCGACTCTTATTTTTCCCTTCATTTAGATTCAGCTCATAGTCATACCAACTCGCTTGTGCTTGTATTTGAACTCATGTTGGTAGTAATCATGGACAGGGGCGGCAATCCTGGGCCCGATAGGGGGACACGTTCCTCAGGAAATTTAGGGGTTTTCTAGAATGCATAATTTAAGCATTCAACATTGCAAAATCTCGCTTGGTCGCTACGCCCCGGCCCTCGCCCGATAACACAACAATATAGATCATGTTTTTCCTTTCATTTCTACTAACCTAATTGTGTGCTATCGCAATCATGATTGTTTCATTTTCACTTTAAAGCAGGCGTGTAGCCAGGGGCGGTAGGGGCAGTAAGAGGACATATGACGAAAAAGGAGCAGACAAGGAAACATTTTGAAAATTCTGACAAGTCGAGAACGGTACAACGAATCGTCTTCCTTCTCTAATAATTTAATGAAATGTCAAAGCTTCTGCGCTTCGCTAGGGAGGGGGGCAACTGAATTCAAGCAAGGATTAAGAGTCGAGAATGGTACGAAGAATCGTCTTCTTTATCTAATAAATTAATGAAACGTCAAAGCTTTCGCGCGGGAGGGGGGGGGGGGACTCAATTCAGACAAGGATTAAGAGTCGAGAATGGAACAACGAATCATTTTTCTCTAATAATTTCATTAAACAATGAAAGGTCAAAGCTTCCGCGCTTCGCGCGGGAGGGGGAAACTGACTTCAGCAAGGAATAAGAGTCGAGAATAGTACAACAAGTCGTCTTCTTTCTCCAATAATTAATGAAAGGTCAAAGCTGCACTGAATTAAACCCCCCCCCCCCCCCCCCACTCAGTGTTATTTAGGGTACGCGTATGCTTGTTCCCTCTTTTTGAAAGCACCCCCTATCTGAGGACTGCCAACATTTCCGAACCCCCCTTTCGCGGGCTTTTCGCGGGCTTTCCCTGCCTTGGAGACCCCCCCCCCCCTTAATACGGAAAAATGCTCAATGTACCCCCCTAAATTCGGAATAATTTCTCAGGAGTCCAAAGAGATGAGAGAAATACACATGAAAAAACAATCTTGAAAGAAAAAGAATGAGCAATAAAAAATGTGTAAAAGAAATGTATATTGACCATCAATTTAAGTGCACAAAGTGCTAATTTGAATGCTACAAATGAATTAGAATGCTAGAAGTACACCGTCGCGTTGTCCGAAAATCGTGTGCGCCAAATTTAAATGAAAATTCCATAGATTTGAAAACTAGAAAAGGAAATATAAACCCGAGATATACCTGACTGCACTAAAACCGTCGAATTTGAACGCAAGACAAATTAATTTGAATGACAAACTCGCGAATTTGGCCGGGAAATCCTATATTAGATTTCTATTGAGAAAGAATGACAATTGTCTGTACAAGGCTACATTCATTAGTTGGAGGTAGAAACAGGCCTTATCAAGGGATTAGATATCATTAACTTTTTTTTTCTTCATGCAATGATTCTAATCTATAATATAGGATTTCCCGGCCAAATTCGCGTGATTGTCATTCGAATTGATTTACTTTGCATTTAAGTTAGCGTAGATCGGTTTTCCAGTTTTTGTATTTAATTTAGGTTTTTAGTCGAAGGGTTTCATAGAGCTATCATTCAATTTAGAAACTGCTCAACTAGCATTCAAATTAATATGCACTTGTCGAAGCGTAAGTTTTATCATTCAAATTAACACACGTCATTCGTATTCGTAATATTTGTATTCAAGTTAGGAATGTCAGGGGAAGAATTGCAACAAACTTTTACAGTTTTTAAATAATGCAGTTAAAATGCATGATTTGCCATTGGGGTCTAAGCTGTTATTCCATTTATTTATTTTCAGGACAATGCATATGGGTGTAGTCAGACATAAAGTAAAGAAGGGGCGAAATCAAGGGATATGGCATTTCTGCACGGACATGTTCATATACCTGGGAAAGGTGGGATACCCTCAATCGCCCCTTTTTACTACAGAATCGGAATTTTACAAAAGTAATTCACATCGTCTCTTATACCCAGCACACCCCTCTGTTTTTCTTAAAGAGTTTCATAGTTTACTTGCCCGCCATCAGATCGATGGCTATAAAGACATGGCTAAAAAATGAATCATGTTCAAATTGTTGACTCTAGTCCCTACCCCAGTCACAATATTGTAGTTCTTCCATAATGAAATTATGATGAAATTATGATAAATTTATGATGAAACATAAGACAAACAACTTCCTTACATGAACATTTACAAATATACTGAGACCATCAGGTCCGTAGATGCAAGTCGTTTTTTTCTTCTTAACAATCAAACTTAAATGCTCATGAATATCAGATAAATCTAATAAGTATAAGTGTATAAATGCAAGAAAATGAAATATGATGAAATACACATGAAAAAAACAATCTTGAAAGAAAAATAATGAGCTATAAAAAGTGTGTAATAAACGAGAAATATATATTGACCATCAATTTAAGTGCACAAAGTGCTAATTTGAATGCTAAAAGTACACCGTCGCGTTGTCAGATAATCGTGTTGCGCCAAATCGAATGACCAAATAGCGAAAGAAGCACATTGTTCATTAATTTGAATGAAACATACGTAGATTCTAACGAAAATTCCATAGATTTGAAAACTAGAAAGGGGAATATAAACCCGAGATATACCTGACTGCACTAAAACCGTCGAATTTGAACTCAAGACAAATTAATTTGAATGACAAACTCGCGATTTTGGCCGGGAAATATTTCCCGGCGAAATTTGCGAGTTTGTCATTCGAATTCATTTACTTTGCATTTAAGTTAGCGCAGATTGGCTTTGCCATGCCAATTATCATCAATTTTCCCGTTTTGGTATTTAATTTAGGATTTTGGTCGAAGGGTTTCATAGATCTGTCATTTAATTTATAAACTGCTCAACTAGCATTCAAATTAATCGTCAATTGTCGAGGCGTCATTTCTATCATTCAAATTAACACCTGTCATTCGTATTCGAATTTTGTTTATTCAAATTAGGAATGTTAGGGGGGGAAATGCAACACACGTTGACAGTTTTATAAAAAATGCAATTAAATGCATGATATGCCATTGGGGTCTTTTCTGTTATTCCATTTATTAATTTTGAGGACAATGCATATGATATGGGTGTAGTAAGCCATTAGGTAAAGAAGGGGCGAAATCAAGGGATATGGCATCTCTGAACGGACATGTTCATATACCCCGGAAAAGTGGGGACACGAAAACACCTACCCCAGTTACAATATTGTACCCTTCCTCCATAATGAAATTGTGATAAATTTATGATGAAACACAAGACAAACAACTTCCTTACATGAAAATTTACACAAATATTGAGACCATCAAGTCCGTAGAAAGAAGACGATTCTTATTACCATTCTCGACTCTTAATCCTTGTCTGAATTCAGTTCCACCCCCCCCCCCCCCCTCCTGCGCGAAGCGCGGAAGCTTGTCTGAATTTCAAAAATGTTCTTTGTCTACTCCCTTTTCTTCCTACGTCCTTTTCCTTTTCACTCCTCCCTTTTTTTGGCCGGCGTTTTTTTTGGGGACCACCCCACCGCCCCCCTGGCTACGCGCCTGCGGTCAGATTAACATATGTTGATACCTTGTCCGCCCCCGGAAGCTCAGGGGTTTAAGGCAATCATTTACGATCAGATTAGCATTCAGGGGTCCGCCTTAGGGCCCTAGGCGGGGTCCAGGGGGCAGAGCCCCGGAAGTTCAGGGGTTTTAGGCAATTAAAGGGATCGTTTAACAATGTTAAATCTGAGATACACGGCCCTACGTGTTATCAGTGTCTGTGATATGGTGTAATATAGGATTTCCCGGCCAAATTCGCGAGTTTGTCATTCAAATTAAATTGTCTTGCGTTCAAATTCGACGGTTTTAGTGCAGTCGGGTATATCTCGGGTTTATATTCCCTTTTATAGTTTCCAAATTTATGGAATTTTCGTTAGAATCTACGTATGTTTCATTCAAATTAATGAACAATGTGCTTCTTTCACTATTTGGTCATTCGATTTGGCGCAGCACGATTTTCAGACAACGCGACGGTGTACTTCTAGCATACTAATTCATTTGTAGCATTCAAATTAGCACTTTGTGCACTTAAATTGATGGTCAATATACATTTCTAGTTTATTACACACTTTTTATAGCTCATACTTTTTCTTTCAAGATTGTTTTTTCATGTGTATTTCATCATATTTCATTTTCTCGCATTTATACACTTATACTTATTAGATTTATCTGATATTCATCAGCATTTAAGTTTGATTGTTAAGAAGAAAAACACGACTTGCATCTACGGACCTGATGGTCTCAGTATATTTGTAAATGTTCATGTAAGGAAGTTGTTTGTCTTATGTTTCATCATAAATTTATCATAATTTCATCATAATTTCATTATGGAAGAAGGGTACAATATTGTGACTGGGGTAGGGACTATAGAGTCAACAATTTGAACATGATTCATTATGTCTTAAGCCATTGATCTGCTGGCGGGCAACTAAACTATGAAACTCTTTAAGAAAACCAGAGGGTGTGCTGGGTATAAGAGACGATGTGAATTACTTTTGTAAAATTCCGAGGCTGTAGTAAAAAGGGGCGATTGAGGTGCCATATCCCTTGATTTCGCCCCTTCTTTACTTTATGTCTGACTACACCCATCTGCATTGTCATGAAAATAAATAAATGGAATAACAGCTTAGACCCCAATGGCAAATCATGCATTTTAACTGCATTATTTAAAAACTGTAAAAGTTTGTTGCAATTCTTCCCCCTAACATTCCTAACTTGAATAAAAATATTACGAATACGAATGACAGGTGTTAATTTGAATGATAAAAATTACGCTTCGACAAGTGAATATTAATTTGAATGCTAGTTGAGCAGTTTCTAAATTGTATGACAGATCTATGAAACCCTTCCACCAAAATCCTAAATTAAATACAAAAACTGGAAAATTGAATGATAATTGGCATGGCAAAGCCGATCTGCGCTAACTTAAATGCAAAGTAAATGAATTCGAATGACGAACACGCGAATTTGGCCGGGAAATCCTATATTGAAGCCCTAAAGGTCAGTCAGGAACCCCAATACGTTTACAAGCCGTTCGCCTGTCTGATTATCAAGATATTTATGATTGGAGTTACAAATTTTGAAAACCCTTTGCCAAACGGTTTTCATAACACTACAGTCTATTGTGGAAAACGAGTATGGTAAAACCGGTCACTCAAAGATTTTTACTTTTTTGAGGCACTTCTTGATCATTTTGAAGCGCATGTTTTTTTAGGACTTCGATATTACACCATATCACAGACACTGATAACAAGTAGGGCCGTGTATCTCAGATTTAACATTGTTAAACGATCCCTTTAAATGTTGGTAGTTGTGAGAATTTTCGGATTTGGGGAGGGGGGTCCCGGGGAGAGTGGGATACGCCCTAGCTCAAATAGTAAGCCCCTTTTACAGATGTGCTGTTTGTATGTATAATTGCAAAAATTATAAAACAAATCCAATTTCTTGTTTTATATATCTGATGTGTATTGTTCCACAGTGTACACCAACAATGAGAGTGAAGGCAAAATAAATACTGTGTTCATAATCATATTACATGACTCTGTTGATAGCATAAATGGGTAGGAGGAGGGAGGGCCACGTAGATTAGAAATAGCGAGAGAGAAACGGAGAGAGAGAGAGAGAGAGAGAGATAAACAGGCATATATTATATATATATATAGAGAGGGGGTGACATAGAGAGAGGGGTACGAAATGGACAAATATTATTTGGGATGATATATTTCTTTTATTTATTAAACAAAGTTAAAGGGTGGTATTCTCGAAAGCGGCCTAAGTTAAACCTGGCCTAAGTTAAACCGTGGTTTAGTTAGGCCAGGCTTAACTTAGGCCGCTGACCTAAGTAATTTTCATTTC
The DNA here is from genome assembly GCA_035222895.1 of Strongylocentrotus droebachiensis. Lineage (NCBI taxonomy): Eukaryota > Metazoa > Echinodermata > Echinoidea > Camarodonta > Strongylocentrotidae > Strongylocentrotus > Strongylocentrotus droebachiensis. Next base: position 179,888 of record JAVYIG010003531.1, on the reverse strand, counting down.
TCGAAAGGTGGCCTAACTGATCCATGGTTTAAACCTGGCCTAACTTAGTCCATGGATTATTCACCATGGTTACGGTTTCTGCACATGCTCAGTACCGAAGCTGCGACGTCACAATGCACTAAGACAATGGATGCGCGCAGTGTGGAGAGGATGCATCACCTCGATAACTTGAGCAATATGACGTCACAATGCACTAAGACAATGGACTAGGACAATAGATGCGCACAGTGTGGAGAGGATGCATCACCTCGACAACTTGAGCAATATGACGTCCAGGGGCGGCGGAGCGACTTCCAAAGCGGGGGGCAGCACCAACAAAAAGGGCACTTGCTGGAATTGTATCATTGTTAAAAGGGAAATTATCAGATCGTGAAAAGGGTCACATATCACACCTGAAAAGGGGCATTGAACATATTTTAAAAGGGGCACTTATGAGAATGAAAAAGAGGCACTTAAAAAAAAGGAAATGTGCATTTGTTGTTAATAGGGGCGCCTCTCAAATTTAAATAGGGCAATTATCAGAGGTGAAGGGGCACTTCTCAAAAGTGAAAAAGGGGCACTTATTGCAAAGGAAAATGGAAACTTGTCAAAGGAAAAGGGGCGCGTATCAAAATTAAAGGGGCACTTATCAGAGGTGAAAAGGGGAAGGGACACTTTTCCTATGGAAAAAGGGGCACTTCTGACAAAGTTAAAAGGGAACTTTCCTATATAAAAGGGGGCATTTGAAAAAGGGGGCACTGTACCCCCCCCCCCGCCAACTCTTTCTACCTATCTCCATCTCTCTCTCTCTCTCACACACACACACACACTATCTCACATCATTGTTTATTTCTCTGACCATCAAATTGTTCTTTCTCATTTGGTTCCCTTTCTCTTTTACTCTATCTCTCTCTCTCTCCCTCTCTGTTCTCTCACTGTTCTATTTCAAGACTTTTCCATGTATAATTCAATGAACCCAACAGTATGCACACTTAAAATCAAAAGATATGAAAGGAATATTGTATATAACATATCAACAATTATGTTCAATTTATTTATTTTTCTTAAAACAGAAAAGATTGTAATTCACAATGAATACGATTATAAAATTGAAGGTCAAATATTAAGCGCCAATAGCCTCATAATCTGCTACTTGAAACTATTAAAATTAAATGTTATGTATTTGTTACATTACTTTTTGCCATTTTTTTTAAAACAAAGCATCGTCTACTTTTGAGCCGTGTTTCATGACTTGCACTATATTATAAAACACATCATGAAACATGATTTCTTAAATGATTCTAAATCACAATTTTTCCAGTGAAACAATGAACATCTGATGTACATAAAAACATCCTTATGAGTGATGGTTGCTTTGTGGTTCACATACACAACAAGGACATATCAGGCTTTTTATCAATGGTTGCTTGTTTGTTACCATAGCTTCATGTTATGAGGATTATAATACAAAGGTTTTGATCCCCATGCAGTCACAGTTACAGCAGATGGAGTCTGGTTCATTGAAGAGGCTAAGTAGAACTTCATAGTCCTTGCAAGTATGTCTGTTGAATGAAAAGAGAAAAGAATGAAAGGAAGCACATTGAAACCTATTTCTGTTAAACATTAAAAAGGTCTTGCATGTACATTGTGGTAAAAGTGGAGTGCATAATCAATTACATGAAAGTATTGATTGAAAAATGTGAATGAACAAATGCCATCCTTGAAGTACCTGGGCATACAAACAACAACTTATTCGTACAGCCTACCCGTCAGATATTCAGCAGCTCAGTAGTTCTCCTTCCTCTCTCTGAATTTGTCTCAGTTATCAGGGAATTTGTCTTCATTTATTTTACTGAAGAAAAACATCATCCTGAAACAAAAATAACAAGGTTTATACCTCATTAAAATATCAAAGATCTACTCCATTGATAATTGGTCTTAGTTATAGTGTCAATCATATTCTAACTTTAAAAAAAAAACTTAAGGCGCCTTTCATGTAGGCAGTGAGTAGGCACCCCCTCCCCACTCAGTTACTAGTAATCATTGATTTACAGAATGACTACCGGTTTCTCTTTTAAAGTCAAGAACAAACATACACATTCTTGCAGTACTATCTCATAAATATGCTTGCACCAAGTTGTACTTGCCATGTCATGGCCTAAGAAAGCCCTAAGTAGTTAAAGTCTATAGCCAAGTTAGTCCCTTCCCTAAAATCAAGTCTAGAGGTCTACATCTTACTTAGATAACCAGCCGACAGTTGGCCTAACCTAGATGTAAACGAAGCCTGGAATGGAGATTTTACAAGGCCCTAATCGTTAGAGCCCAACTTTTCCATTTTAGTTCAATCTAGCATTAGACCAAAGATTGTCTTTGTTTATGTTATCTCCCAAAATGAGCTTCGTGAAAGGGAAAAAGTAAAATGAAAATTTACTGCACTATACTGTACTGCAGTTTGTAGGTCTCTAAGTCTTATATGGTCCATAATTGTTAGTGGTAGGTTTGAATTTTCTTCTGACCCAAATTTGAAAGTAATTAATCAACTGTTGATTATTTGTGTCTTATTTTCAGATAGTTCCGCCCAGAAGTCTAGGCCAAGCTGTCACTGTCAGGAGTGACTGGTAGCCATGGCAATCGAGCTGAAAATATTAGCTCATGCCGATTTCAAATGAATAAAAGTTTGAGTATAGATTGCACCTACATTCATCAGACAAAACAATTTTAAATCACTTCATAATGTACCTGTAGACACATCTGCAGCTTCATAAAATCAGCAGATCTGTTTAATAAAAATTGTATAAACATGATTTAGTTTACAAAATTTAGGCGTAATTACAGCTTTACTCACCAGCAGACTTTCCAAGAAAAATGGAGTATCTATTTTTCCTGTTCAGGAAATAACTGGTGTTTGGCCAACTGGCTTGGAGACGCCTATGTGGGTGCAATCAATAGCACCGACCATATTAACGCCAGGGAAATGGCAGTAATTATAAAATTCATGTTGGGTCTGCACTCTGCAGGACTGCCTCTCTTGTTGAAGGAATTGAGATGTATTGCTCCCATCTCCTGGCAATGGCTATTGAGATGGACTTCACAAGGCGGGACACCGTAGCTTGGGAGAGGCCTTCTTTTTTCATCCCCATGCATCAATTGAAAAGAACCTGAAATAGCAGAAAATCAAGATGAAAAATATGTTGATATTTGATAAGATATTATAATTTCTCTTTCTCTGTAGTTTACTAACTAATAGTATTATTAGACTAAACTACTGTAACATTATCAACAAATGTATGTCAAAAAAAGGAAGCTTCTGTCCATTTCCTTTCAATTTCTATTAGACCTGTCTAGACTAGACTCTTATTGATGAAATTTAGATCTAGGTCTAGTAATATTGTTTAACAAAAATGTTTTTCTTTGGGGGGGGGGGGGTGGTTCTGAAAATCATCATCGTCCTGTAGAAAATTATTGCACCAACAGCCACAACTACTAGCACTGCAGCTCAGGCAGAGGTGATACCAGACCGAAATTTCTGTCTCTTCGTTCGTTAGCCTCTGATTTGGGTAGGGTCGGCTCCTGAAAGAGAGGGGCCGATGTTATGTTTAAAAACAGGTTCATTGAAACTAACATGCAATTGAAATTAACATGCCACTTAGAAATGCACTGCAGCTGTTAAGGCACAGTTCATTGTTATTCATATTAGATGCATACACACAATGAATGTATGCAAGGTCCTCTGTTCACTACATTATACATGTAAAAGCACATGGATATTGAGTCTGGATTAAACTACCAAAGCAACCACACGTGTTTCTGAAGGCTCCATTTTGTTTGTCTCTATACTTGCATTTATTTAGCTTAATAGTTATTACTTTCCAACCCACAACACAACAGCCGACACTACCCAAATCAGAGGCTAACGAACGAAAGAGACTGCATGCTAGTCCACTTTTAGGCAACAGCGTCTCAAAAATCCACTATAAAAGTAGTTTCTACGTCTAGCAATGATAGTTTTAAGGTGGTGTTAAGGTGGTATATGCGTACGAAAGTACAATAGTGCCAAGAAAAAAATTACCCGGTAAAAAATTGCTCAATCTCAGGAAACGAAAATGTTAACCGACAATTATTTGCACGTATGGGACTGGTCTGCGAACACCATGAAACTTTACCAAGTTTCCCCAAAATGTATTCAGTTAAAAGCATTTTAGATTATCACCAGTACAGCAACATGAAAGTATCACAAATACTTTATTAGCTGGTGTAACTTTCATGAGCGCTTATCTATACAAAAGAGTGTAAATTGTTATCAAATATAGAAATTCAAATGCAAAACTTACCGTTCACTCTCCGCGGACAGTCGATTTAACTAAAAAGTGACGTCACGCGAAGTTAGGCCGAACTATGACGTATTTAAACCTGCCCTCTGAGCGGCCTAAAGTTAGGCCGAACTATGACGCATTTAAGCCTGGCTTATCTTTAGGCGACCTTCGAGAATAGCAAAAAAGATAGTCCGTGGTTTAAACCAGGTTTAGGCCACTGATTTAACTTAGGCCGCTTTCGAGAATACCACCCAAAGTCTACTTTCAAATTGTTGTGATGCCTACAATTAAAAGTGTTTACATGCATTTGGGTTCGGTAACCTATGAGTTTTCATTTGCTATTCGAGATAAACAACTTATGCTCCTTGCGCGTGTGAAATGGCGCAACGGACAAGTGAGCAGAGAGAACTTAGACAAGGCCCTGAAACGGTACGCTAAAGCAGAAAGTTCATCAGTTAAGTATAGTCGGCAAGTTTTCATTTACAATTTGATGTTTATCTTAATAATTAGGTTCGTATAGCATTTTGTAAGATTTGTATTGACTCTATCGACCCCCTCTCGGGATCAGAGTACAAACATAAATTTACATAGTATCGATATAAAAGTATACCAATGATAAACATGACTTTGATACAAAATTAATATGAACAATGATAAACATAATGATAATATGAACAAAGATAAACATTGTGATAAATGATAAACATGTGATAATATGAACAATAAAATAAACATTGTGATAACAAATAAATATATTTATCAATCAAGGCGAACTGGACACCCTCCTACCGCTACAAGTGTGCCTAATAACATTGCCTACTGTCTTGTGAACTATCATTTACAGTATTACCATCTATCCTTGGCTCTTTAGTCTTTAGAAAAATGTGACATAATTATTTTAACCAATTTGGCTAATTTCTTTACCTGTCAAGCATGAACGGTGTTAAACACTGTCCATGTGCAACGTACTCGGTCTTAGGATATATCACACAAGTTATTTGGTATATACATTTTTCTCTCATTTTTAAAGAACGGACATACAAAGAATATAAAGAAATTCATCACATCATTGCATCAAATCTGCCTTTATTAACTATTAAGCTATGTGATCTACATCTACATTTACTTAAAACTATTGCTTCCTTCTGACATAGCATCTGCAGGTACTTTTCATAAACCAACTTATTCGTAGACATTATTATTAGTAGTATTATTATTTATATACTGCGCTTTTCCCAGAGTGGCCCAAAGCGCTTACAACAAGAAGAATCCTACCAAAAAATAAAAATGAAAACTATGATAATCCTAAAAATCTGGATTACAAAAAATAAATGTTTTAAGTCCCTTTTTGAATGAAGAGACAGATGGTGACATGCTATAAGTTCGTGCAAATACGATTTGACCAGGTAGCTGCGCTCCATTCCTGAAAAGACATGTCTGAAAGCCTGATTTTCATAGTATTCATAATCCGGGCAGCACTACAAAAATACAATATCCTTTTCCTTGAGCTCTCCAAACGTTCCCAAGCCCTGCATAATCAAAACTGTCAGTATACATTTTTCTTCATAAGAACAGCTATTGAGTGATAATAACAATGATTGGACGCAACATTGAACATGTACTGATAAGACACATACTGTGTTTATGCCAATGACAGTAAACTCGCATTAAAAGATTGAAAGAGGACTCAGGTAAGATGCCAATATTAAATGTACATCAAAGTGCCAGCCAGCCAGCACCCACCGACCACCATTAACCCCATTGTTCCGGATCGGTAACTCCACCGTTCTCGCAAGAGTGCAGCCAACGAATGTCGACCGCCACCGCATACCGTTAAACATAATCATCAGCATTAATCAAAAGACCATTGAAACCTGACCGACATTTTTCAAATGAATCTTGCTTCATATTTTCACAAAAGAGAGTTTTTTTCAAAACCAAAATAAATCTTTACCTCGTTTAAAACTTGTTGTGCTAAAAGGTGAATTCCAGCCAATTTGTTTTTATAAATTACCCATTTAAAGTTTAAACTAAATGAAATCATAATGATAAGTTAATTTAAAGTTTCCAAAAAGAACATTTTCTGTTATTGCAACACAAATTTACATCTTTCGTATACTTTATTTTCGCAATATTCCCATACATTTCTCACTATGTGACATAAAAAAGGGTGTTCAATGGTTTCTTCAAGCAATAAACGGAATATGCATGCGCTGCTTGATATAACCTGTATTTTACACAAATAAGAGACTGTTGGAGTAACGCAATTGATCAAGCAATATTGGAACAATCTGAGTGTAACGTCTTGTTTTGTTTGGTATCGTATCGAATTAAAACAACGCCATTCTTTGATGAGATTTCTTGCCTTATTTTCAATGAATACTTTGAATGCTTCCCTTCCACTAGTCTATCCCAATATCCAATCCTTCTACACTTAATTTTACCACGTCCAGTTTCACCATAAATCATGCATGCAGTCTGGTGTGCACTTATTTACAAACAATATTGTTCTTAACAAATTTCTTTGGAAAATGTCGAGTTGATCTATACACTCATGGCCCCAGACTTTAGCAACATATAATTAGAATTGGCAAAACTAGGTGCAGTGGTCAAATAAATGAGATTGTGTATCAACAGATAAATACTATCTTTTCCCTTTACTGTACTATGCTTTGCTTTTTAAACTTGCGTGAACTGTTTAGCAATTGCCCTTTTCCCCTTCAAATTACCATTATTGTAATAACGTCACTCCTGACATATAGCGGATCCAGGGAGGGGGCCCCGGCCACCTCCTCTAGGACTAAAAACACTAAAAAAACGTTAATTTTACCTTTATTTGTTAAAAAAGGGAAGACTGGCCCCTCCCCTGGTGCTCAGGGGGGGGGGGGGGGAGCGCGATTTTCAAATTATCGGGGGCAAACAAAAAAAACTCCCCCCCCCCCCCGGTTATTCACCGCCTGGCTGTTTCGCCGCTAACTAAGTTCTCACGAATTGGGCCCCCTCTTTGGCCCCCTTCCCTGTCGCCAGCTGGATCCGCCCTGACTCCTGAATCGAAGTCATTAACAACTTGCAGTACACCACCATCATAAAAAAAAATGGAATTCTTCTAACTTATCCACGTGAAACTACAATTTTCGTTTTGCCAAGTATAATAAAATTCACTGCGTTCATAGGGCTTTTTGCAACTCTTCAGGAATTTCTGCTAGAATATTGTGTCATTGCTAGAATAATTGTGTCATTAGCTCAGCATATATAACTGACAAAGAAAATAGATCCTTATATATTTCAATACCATCAGGACACCCCCCCCCCCTGCATGGCGCCCAAAAAAGTAAAATTAATGTGTTTTTACACGTTTTTTTCCCAGGCCCCCGCCCCCCCCCCCCCCCTGGATCCGCCACTGCCTGTAAGTGACCATGCAGGGAGGTCTAATCCCTCCTGGCAAAACTAGTGAAGATATTAGGCTTTAAGAAGTGCAAGTTTGAGTTAATAATTATTTAGAAACTAAAACATGAAAACGCGCGTCGTCGAGGTCACTACTTTTGTTGTCATTTTCGTTTTTGCACCATCTGCCGCATACATTAACGACTCGTGCAGCGAAGTAAGTTTTTTATACCAGGATCTGTAATGCCACCGCCTGGAAAAAACTGACAGACGTTTATACATGAAATTTTATATCATGTTATCCTCAAATTTCTTGGAATGTAGCTGATTCCATTACCTCAGAAACAATGGAAGCGAGTACAAGTGGACAAGGAACTTCTAACATCCATTTGGATTTAAAATGCAAGGTCTGCGAGAGGGAGTTTTCGGCCGATGTGCAGCCGCGAATGTTGCCTTGCCTTCACACTGTTTGCGCCCAGTGCCTGGCGAACGTTACGAACAACACCGCTCTGGCCAGCGGACAGCAGGGAATCCTAGCCGGATCTGGAGTTGGTAAATAACGAATTCAATTATGTTAATAGCCAGCAATAAACGTCTGGTATGGAGAATTCTTGGCATTTTCATCAAACAAGCCACTATGTCTGTTAGAATCGCCTAGTTTATGCAATAACATTAATAAACATGATCATGACTAGACAGCAATATTCCATCTGATTTGGGTCATTTCTTTAATAAAACTGACATTTGTTGTCATTCCCCAATACAGATGGCAACCCAGAGATCTCGTACCGTGGGGGTGGCTATGTACATATTTTTGTCCACGACATTTTCTCCCCGATTTTCTTTATTTAGATCTAATTTCCTGATTTCTATATCAGATGTAAATTAGGTCGGTATGTCATTTGTCCTAATTACAGTTATCAAAATTTGATAACTCAATATTAAATGGATAATTTATGGACTTACTTTAATGAATTATCCGATTTGTATCTCCGAACTGCGAAGCAGTAGATCTACGTTCATGTATTCGAAATATTACCCGGCGGCCGATATATTTCCGGGTCCACCTACCAAAACATAGCCAATGGCCAATCAGAGCACTCGTTTCGTGGGAGTTCGTTGGTCAAGCCGGGGCGACTCGTACGTAGCTACGGTAGCTATTGGACGTTCGAAAAGAAAAAAATAATATTCATCAACTAAAACCAAGACGGATAATGTTGACGACGAGACTTTCTCGGATTAATCATTAATTTAGGATCTAAATGAGCAAGCTATCGTAAGTCAAATAAGCTATATATATGTTAGTTTTAATTTGTATTATATTTGCAGCAGTTATGAGGATGTAAAGAGTGAATATCTCGTTGCATATCTCATTCATCGCGGTCCGGTCGAACCGAACCATTTGTTCCGTACAGTCCCTCACAGAAAGAGGTCCCCAGACTTCAGTCTCTATAATCGGAGGTCTAGTGGAGCCAGACGTAGTCTCAGTGGAACAACCGACGATTAGAGAGACTGAAGCTTTCGGTCTAGATCATGACATGACGACATGTCTGAACATTTAACAAAACAGGCAATGTAAAACGTACACAAAATTACAAACAAAGTTCATGTCTATTCTAATGAAAGCAATGCAATCGTAGAATCAGTTGACCAACTTCATGGCTAGGTCATAACAATGTGATTGATATCACCGAGCCTTAATTGGTACCCATTTTCATGCATGAAATATGAACTGAATGATCATGTAAACAAAATCTAAAAATAAAATAGGTACTCTACATGTTAGTCTACGCTACGTCTAGGTCTAGGTCTAGTCTTGTAATCACCTAGGCCATTCCCGTACCACGAAGAACTGTGCGCATTGAGCGCTGTACAGTGAGTTTATGTGCTCCCATTGGGCGATCCAATCGATTGGCTTCGCATTTAAGTGAGAGAGGGCCTACTAAATGAAGCAGAAAATGCAAATACATGCAGTGTATGTGAAAATGCATGTTTTTGCGTTGCTGATATCGTCGCCTGGCTGGCAGAAGGGTGTTAGCTCGAATTTCAGGTAAAAAATGAAGCATTAAGCAAGAGGGTGTTGGCACTAAATAGCGTCAAACTTGTATAAAACTGACTTATTTCCAAGACAAAAATTGTGGCCGTGTTCTACTAGACTATAACATTTATATATGTATTTTCAATTTTAAACCAATTCCCGTGACGGAAAGCAGTTTAAATAGAAAACAAATCTTTAAATGTGAATAATTCGAAAAGTAGTTTTCGAGTCGCTCGCGCGCTAATGCCTTTCTGGCTTTCTGCCAGCCGGCCGACGATATAAATATATGTAATACTTACTTTACAACAATAGCAATAAGTGTAAAAAGGCATGTGCAGGGAGTTTGCTAAATTAAACGAACTCCGTGCTCGCACCCTAGTTCACTAAATTAATCGCCATTATAGTTATTATTAATCCAAAAACAAAGGTACACTGTGTAACTTCTCAGTCATTCACTTTACATGCAGTTTTTAAAGGTAAAGACCAGTATTGGAAACGCCCCTATTTCAAAAAATGAAATGCAAGCTCTTTATTACCAATCATGTGAAAGATAAAAATGTTGACAGGAAACTGCCTACTAATTGATATATTTGGTAAATTAGTGTATCTCTCGCCTGTTGAGAGATACAAATGCACGTGTCGCGCACGTGTGTATAGTCCCATATACATCTTTCTGTGTACAGTGATTCTAACTTTATGAAGACTTGGCCAAATTTCTTATCATTTTGATGATTCCAGAGCCTTGCAGTACATCTATGCTAGATGATCAACCTTTTCTGAACGATTTCACAATGTTTCTTTCACAATGCAATCGCATGACCATAACTGGTCTTTAGCTTTAATTTTTATGTGAAAAAATGTGTAAGGCTTGTGGAAAGAAAGAACAAGGATACCATGTCTAATTTCACCATCAACCATGCATGCAGTCAAATGTGCACTTATTTACATTTTACAAACAAGGTTGTTCTTAGGTTGCTTTTTGTAGATGAATGAGTTTTAATAGAGACTTATATTTTGTGTTGATTGTGAAAAAGAAAAGAAACAAATCAGAATCGTGCATTTACGCATGTGAGTCGTCAAACAATAACCAGTGACAGTGGCTTGATTCATGAGACGTGCAAGAAGGGCAGATAACTAAAATCTGTCAACCTTCCCCATACATAGTCACGGTACACCTTGTTGTAAGCACAATGAAAGATAATCTGAAAGTTTGAGTGAAAACAGACCATTATTAACAATAACAATTGGAAAAAACTGATCTGATAGATTCCTTAATTCTCCCGACTATAGTATTACAATTCAATTACATTTTAGGTGAATGTAGATCATCACAAAGCAATGAATTGGCTTTATATACCTTTCCAGACATTTAAGTGTTGAAAGATTTTTAAAAGCCTGTCTTATTTCATGGAAAAATGGTTAGGACAATTCAAAAATGGTTGGGAGAATTGACTGGTAGAGGGTGTTGCACAGTGATACCTTCAAAGAAAACCATAAATATCTTTGTGGTTTGAGAATTTTTTGAGGAGTTTTTGCATGTTAGAGGGTTTTTAGTACAGTAGAAGGAATATATTTCATACAAAAATGAGGCAGTTTTTTCATCAACCTTCAACAATGTAATACTGAGTCACTTTAAGATGATGGTAGCAACTGTAAATTGAAATTCACTTTATTGTTCCAGTTATAGCCAAATGCCCCATTTGCAAAGATGACATCCGCAGTCTAGACGATATCGTTGAAGACACTTGGACGGTTCCTATGGCCACAGCTCATAGCATGTCTGGAGGGGAGATGATTTGCCATAACTGTGATGCAAACGCCCCGGCTACCAACTTCTGCGTTGATTGTCCAGGAGGGCTCTGTGATCCTTGCGTTCTGGTAAGTTGGTTGCTCTCTTCATGCACTTAACCCATAGAGTACCGAAGCTGTGACATCATTCAAATCTATTTTTAGAATATCTCAATTTTTTTTTGTTCATTTTCTGAAAAGGCATAAAAAACATATTCAATTGGTTTTCAAAATTTGGACATTATGTTTGATGCGCTTTCGGAAAATGAAGAAAAAAATGGAGAAATTCTAAAAAAAAATTGATAACGTCACACTCCACCACTATATAGCAGTTTAGAGTATCCTACTGGTTTAAATGAATCAGCTCTTCTTAAATTGGCAACATTTATTTGCATTTTTCACTCTTTTATAGTTTCAGAGAACTTTCAGGGACTACTCCTGAGGCATCTACTGCCCTTGTCACTTGAAATGTTTAGTTCATCTTCGTGATAGGCTGCATAGCCCTTTGAAGGCTACCAGAAGAATGTCTAAATAAATAAGCCCTTCATCATCAAATTGGCAACTATTATTTGTATTTTTCACTCTTTCACAGTAGAAGGAATATACACTATGAACATCACAGACAAAGAAAGCGGACAAAGTTCCTCAGGTAGACAAAGGAACATCCCTTCATTGCTATTATGTAAAACGTGAATATGCATGTGACACCTGTTCTACACATTTTTACATAATAGCAGTGAAGGGATGTTCCTTTGTCAGTCATGTTCATAGTGATAATAAGTTACATTTCATACAAAAACTACGCAGTTTTTCCATCATCCTTCAACAATGTTTAATACTGAGTCACTTTAAGTAACAATTGGGTCTCTGATTGCTCTTGTAGCTTCATGGGAAGGTACGATTCCTGAGAGACCACGTCATCCAGCCAAGGTCCGAAGAGAACACGGTCAGCCACATCGTCCAACCCCCTTTCTGTACCATTCACCCCAAGGAAAGACTTCAACTTTACTGTGAGAAGTGTGTTAGACTGACGTGTCGGGATTGCCAGCTGGTGTCCCACAAGGATCATTCGTGAGTGTCCTGGGGGGCGTTTCACAAAACTTTTCATAAGTGACAAATGACAGTTTTTGTTCTAAGCTACTGAAATTCTTGCTTCTGATTGGTTATCAGCAGATTTGTCACTGATTTTTGTCATTTGTCATTGAAAAAAGGCTTTGCAAAACGGGCCCCAGTTATTCAATTAAAGTTCAATTCAATGTGGTTTATTAGAAATACAGTCAAACCTGCTTTTATAGTGACCACCTGTATAGAAAGTAACCACCTGTCTACAAAGACCACATTTTGTTGTTTCCCTTTCAAAATGGTTTCTCATTGGAACATGTACTAAAGGAACCTGTACATGAAGACCACCTGCCTATAAAGACCACTTTTCTTGTCTCCATTGGGTGGTCATCATAGACGGGTTTCACTGTACAAAGCAGTAGTCCCTGGACTAATTGCATAATGTATATAATGTAAAAATGGTCATAAAAATAGGATCATTGATTGAAACAAAAAGAAAATTAACGAGAAATTAGAGTACATAAAATATAGTTCTAATGTAATTGCCTTTTCTTCGGAAATCGTATAGTGTGCAATGGGCTTTATACGACGAAACTCAGAGGTCCACGTTATTTGATTTCAAAGTGAGTTCAAGATTTGTCCATGCCATTACAAAGATTAAAGATTTGTCCATGGCAAATTAAATCCTAAGTTGTAGAAGTTTATGAACAGTGAGCACCTCAAACCAATAATTCACACAATATGAAGTACATGTAGTTCCTACAAAGAGGCCTGTCATTACCGTCCCAGTATTTTCCTATCAGGTACCAATTCTTAACGGAAGCGGCGGCCAGTCAGCGCTTGACCATGAGACGCTTCATCCAGGAACTGCAGGAGAAGCGGAAGAATGCGAAGGTGATGAAGAGTAATATTCAGATCATCTACAAAAAGATGAAAGACCAGGAAGCCATCATTCTCGGCAGGATTGATGAACTTTTTAACGGGTGAGATAAACGATGTGTTTCTACATGGTGTCAGATACATGGAGGGAGGGGGGGGGGGCATTTTATGCTCCTCTTTTAAGTGTAGACCACTGACTAAATATTTGTTCTGGCCAAAGGGGGGGGGGGGGGGAAAGCTCGTTGATGGTTGTCTGTAGACTTAAGATTCCTTTGTAATCAGGGCCCTGTTTCATAATATTTGTAAATCAATAACAAATACTAAATTTCTGCTTCAAATCTGCTCTCAGCCAATTAAATGCAACAATTTCAATAGCTTATAATAGCTATTGATAACAAGTTTCATGAAACAGGTCCCAGAAAGGTAAAAAAAGAGTAATGTGAGTAATGTTTGCCTTATCTTTTGTATTTCAGAATAAGAAGCGCGATTGATGGCCAAGCAACTGCTCTGAAGACTAAGATCCAGAGCAATACCGAAAACAAGTGCCGTACCCTGAAACAACAGCTGATTGAAGTTGGTACGGTAGATTCAGCTCTGAGTCAGTGCTACCGTGTCATCCACAATATCATGACCAGTGAGAACGATGTGGCAGCCCTACAGCAGAATCGGCTGGTCAAGAGACGAGTGGACCTGGTGCTGAGGACACTTCTGACACGGCAACCCGTGACGGAACTGGCCCTCCAGTTCAAGCAAACGAATATTCCGACCCGGGACGCCTTTAAGTCCATCGGCTCTATTGATGGCATGGAGAGCAAGGTCGTCTTTGGTCCGCCAGGCCAGCAACAGATAAGACAGAACCAAGGGTTTCTTCATAACATGCAGCCGGGTTTGGCTTTGAACAGAGCTGCGCTGGTGCAACAGCAGGCGCAACTGCAAGCGCAACAGCAGGCACAACAACAGGCGCAACAACAGGCGCAACAGCAGGCGCAACAGCAGGCACACATGCAACAACGGCAATTGCAACAGCAGCAAGGTATCAATCATTCTCTCTTTAGCCAGAGATCGATAAGTGAACAACTTGCCCGCGTCAACCGATCAACAGTTTGTGGCCCAACTATCCACATCCCACGCGGACTCCAAGCTCAACAGCAGCAGCAGCAGCAGCAGGTCAGACCGGCCATGCAAACCAATATCTTGCCAGTGTTGACCAACCCACAAAACACAATGGGGATAAGACCTAGCACCTCCACACAGCTCACCCATGGGCTTCCCACTTCCATGCAGCCTGTAGGTCCACCGAACGTAACCGTCACCAGTGCTATGACCTTCGGAGATCTGACCACAGCTCAGAGGAAGCAGCTGGTGGCTCAAGTCAGGCAGAATCAAGCACTCAACACCAGATCACCCCCTTCCGTCAGTCCCAGCGCTGCCACGGCCATACGCAACACCAACTCCGCTTCACCATCCTCCATGGGCGCCACGGCCGTACGCAACACCAACTCAGCTTCCCCGTCCTCTATGATCGCGCCGGCTAACGACAATTCAGGCCCGAGGATTCTCAGTGTCAAGAGCGAACGGAGACCCTCCAAGAGTGATTCGGAGCGACCCAGCTGCCGTTATGAGAATCAGAGCAGTGGCAGCACTATGATAGGAAATGGTCTCCAGGACACTCAACCTTCCTCTTCAGGACTAGAGATGCAGCAGGGAAGTGATAAGACCAGGTACGCTGTCTAGTTGATCAGTACTACAGGCATGTATGAAGTCAGTACATGATAATCTTTGGCAAAAGAGAATTAGCTAAAGATTTTTTGGTTTTTGTTTTTCTCTAGGGCATTATCAACAAAATCTTGTTCTTGTAATAAACATCATATACCGCTCAAGGTTGCCTGAAGGAAGAAGGCTGTGGTTTTGCCGCATCATACCCAAATGAGCCAAGAGGGGAAAGTTTCTATGAAGAGGTTTTTGTTCTTATCCTAGCCCCCTCACCTCTGTTACCCTATTATGCCACCTGTATTCAGTCTGTTATAGGGTCAAAGGTCATATTTTGGAGGCTCTCTTTTGTGCACTCTACATGCCACATTTCTTGACAGATTTCTTTCAAAGTTTGTATGGAAGTGTATCGGGTGTAGTGCCGGGGGATACATTTACATTGCCACAATATTTCTACTTATAATTATTATTCTTATATTCTTTAAATCTTCAGTCCTGTCCAGTCTGATGTTCAGATGGGTGGAACGCCCGAAAGACCAGACCAGCAGATGGGCAGGACCCCACCCCTCACGTCTTCGGCCACAAGTCCTGACGCTTTGGAAGACATCCTCGGCATCGACCTTCCCGTCCAGGTGAACGCTTCGGACATCATCGGGGACATCATGGATGAGGTGGCACTAGAGACGAGAGACAGCGGAGAGTCCGCGGACATCTCAGATCCTGCTCCTGCGAGGGAGAGTGCATTGGAGGAAACGTCAGGATCAGCAGCAGAGGCGTCGGGAGATGGAGCGGGATCTGTTGAAGGGGCG
This sequence comes from Strongylocentrotus droebachiensis, assembly GCA_035222895.1. Lineage (NCBI taxonomy): Eukaryota > Metazoa > Echinodermata > Echinoidea > Camarodonta > Strongylocentrotidae > Strongylocentrotus > Strongylocentrotus droebachiensis. The sequence goes on along the minus strand of JAVYIG010003531.1, from coordinate 163,926 downwards.
TCTGGATCTGGAGCAGGGCCGGTTGCAGAGGCGTCGGGAGATGGATCGGGATCTGTTGCAGAAGCGTCTGGAGATGGATCGGGATCTGTTGCAGAGGCGTCTGGATCTGGAGCGGGATCCGTTGCAGAGGCATCAGGATCGGGAGAAACTGCACCAGGAGAAGGTGCCTCTGGAGATCCAGGAGTCGCAGAAGCTTCAGGGTCTGGGGCAGCCAGAGCAGCAGGTAGCGAGGATCTTGAAAGACATGGCAAGGAAAAGCTGAGTCGTATCCGAGTCTTTCTGAATGAAATGGTGAGTGCTGCCACTTCCTTTTTTTTTAATCCATCAAATATAACTACACTTCAGCCTCGTTCAGATATGACACAGTAAACAGTCACTGCGTAATACACTTCACATACCAGAGCTCAGTGAATACGTGTAGGACCTTAGTTGTGTGTAGTCACCATTCTAAGTACTACTACCATCAATGTTCTCTGTTTCCTATTTGTTTCCTCTACTAGGATGATAGCATGCATGAGGCAACCAAGGAGAGTATAGCAGCTTTCTGGAAAGGCGATGTCAGCTGGGAAGAGGTCAGTAATTTAACCCTTTTTGTGCTGCTGGTTTAAAGCTTATCTGTACTAGTTAATAGAAGGGATTAGACCAACCTGCAAGGTCAATGGACAGGTTGTTATCTCATCAACTCAGCTCTCAATTAACATAAGAAAAAGAGGTTCATGGGGGACCAATGGTCACTGTTAAGCCATTGTTTTCTATATAGAGGGAGCAAGTAGCTACAAGTAGGACAGTGTGGCTTTAAGCTGTAGCAGCTCAGAGTTTTGTAAAAAGGGAAATCCAACCTGACATTAAGTTGGTTTTTAATAGAAGTGGAAAAATGAGAGGAACAGGTCAGTGAAAGTTTGATCAAATTCTGATTAAAAATAAGAAAGGAATGCATTCATGAAGTTGCAATCAATCAAACCCAAATTAGCAACTTTGTGACATATATTGCGAGCTCCTCTCCCATTTGCTATGTACTAAAAAGAAATTGAACATTTTATTTTCTCTCAAGAATTTTTTTCTTCAAAAATACAATTTTCACTGAAAACATATGTGAGAAACGAGAGTATATTACACAAGAGATCATTTGCGTGGCTAGTGGTGGTTGACGCCTTGATTTCTGGGATATCTAGTTGCGACAACAGTTGGTTTTGAAGTCTCCTGTATGTCCTCTGATGGCTGAAAAGGCCAATTTTTTACTAGAAGTGATGTCCACTGGTTAGGCAGATAAGGTTTTGGGTTTGAGCTGCTGTTGTGCCTCTTGGCCACGTCTTACAAAGAGTTGCGATTGATCCAAATCAATCGCAATTTGAAGTTGTGATTGATATCAATTGCAAATAAGATGCGATTGATATCAACTCTTTGTAAGACGGGGCCCTGGTCTCTCTTACTGCTCGTTTGACATCTCGAGTTTGGCGCATCTGGGATTTATAGCTCGCTGCCCCCTTTCTTAAGGCTTGTCTCCATTTTAGATCTGTCTGCAGCAGTCACATCTCAAGTCTTGTAATTGATGCTGAAATAACTCGGATTTCTTTTCAGAAACGACAAATTTCCTCCTCTTTTGTCTCCTCCCAAACACCATCACAAAAATTGTACGACTCAAGAGGGTCTTTTCTAGTTTTTAGAGGATATATGATAGTATACTGTCCATGCTATCTTTTCAGAGTAAAGAAACAAATTTTCTCTTCTTTTGGCTACTCCTAAACACCATCACTAAAATGTATGACTCAGGAGGGTCTATTCTCGTGAGAGGATAAATAATGGAATGTTTCCATGCTATCTTTTCAGAGTATATAAACAAATTTCCTTCCTCTTTTGTCTCCTCCCAAACACCATCATTACAGCGTGATGACCAAGGCAAGCCTAGGAGACAGGTGATTGTGGGCAGTCTGTATCGAATGACGAGCAAGAAGTACAGTCGGGAAGGATGGCCTAGCAAACTACACATCAAAATGATGCATTCAGGAATGCTGGTAAGTATAGTCTGAAAGTTCTTAAAGATAAATTTGAGTTTTGGTAAAAAAAAGAAAATAAATTCTCACAGAATCAAACAAAACTTACACTCAATGTTCAAGACTACAAATAAATGTCATTTGCCAAACAATTTTGGTAGAAAATGTATACTGGCTGAGTAATGAGCATAGAAAGATAAGGAAACCAAGGTATAGTAGCCCCCCCCCCCCCCCGACACCATTTGTGTAGTCCCATATACATATTTCTGTGTATAGTGCTTGTAACTTTACCAAGCCTGGGCCAAATTTCTTATCATTTTGATGATTCCAGAACCTTGCAGTACACACCAATACTTATAATATGCATAGATGATCAACTTTTGTTGATCGATTCCACAACGTTTCTTTCACAAATGCAATTGGATGACCAGAACTCACCTTTATCTTTAAGTAAGCTACCAATTTTCTGATTATTTTGGTGATTACTGCGTCGTATATACCAGACGGCTGATATTGGCGGCTTACTTCAGTCTGCCAATTCATATCTGAAATTTGAAATGCAGGATGCAGAGTGGATGAATATTGATGCATTTTATGATGTATAGTTTTGCTTCCTCCATGATTCTCTCACTATTGTGTATCACCCTTCCAGACATCTTCAGAAAGCGCAGTAGGGAAAGTTGAATCTTTTGTTTTTATTTTACATCTCAATGTTTTCACTCTTTTGTACAGGTCTTTGAAATGCAGATTGGTACATGAATATTTATTAGCGATGATGAAGATGATGATAATAATAACACTAATGACAAAATACTGATAATAGTAATAATGATTATATTAATAATAATAGTAATGATGATAATAGTTATAATTATAATAACAATGATATTCCTAATAAATGTGTTGTAGACCTACAGTATGTTTTAATATTCATGCCATGTTTTCATGTTTATCTATTCTTCAGAAACCCCTGATTGATTTGATGAGAGATCATCAACTCTTCTTTCTCAAATGTGATCAGGAATGTAAAGAACTCTATCGGAAACTGGTTGCTATCTTCAAGAATAAAGATGTGGTAAGTATTTAGAGTTTTAAGACAAATATGGTGTCCTTGTTTCGTGGTCTAGTGGACTTAGAATACATGGTTCATGGTTTGAGTCCCACCGTGGCACTAATGTCCTTTGACAAGACATTATATCTACATTTGCCACTCTCCACTCTATAAAATGGTACAGGGCCAGAATATCCCCCAAGGAGCAGAGCATGTACACTATCATGTGCGGACTAGTAATCAAATCCAATGACCTTGGTAATAATGATATACAGTGTAAAGCGCTATGCAATCGTGACTACCGGTATTAATATTATTTGGGTAAAGTTGAATGTTTGTGGAATCGAATGACCAGTAAAATGATGTACCGGCCAGAACACTTAGTAATCGTTGATACAAATTGCAAGATGGATGATGTAGAAGAAAAAAAAATTGGATTTATTTTGAATTGCTTCCATGTGGGGCAGTGTTTTTTGTTTTGTTTTTTGCCAAGTGTAAAGTGAGGTGCGTATTTGTTTGACGTTCAATAACCATTTTTTCCCCCTCTCCCCATTTTCTCCCCATACTTTCCTTTTTTTCTCACTCTATATCTTTCCCCCTTGCAATTTTCCTCTGTCTCCCCGTCTCTCTCCAATCTACTCCATTCTCTCTTTCTCTTTTTTCCTCTATTTCTCTCTGTCCTCTATTCTACCTCCCTCCCCTTCCCTCTCTCTCTCTCTGTCTGGCCTCCTCTCTCCCTTTCTCTGTTCTCCGGTCTCTTTCTTCACATCTTTATCATTCTTACTCTTTTTTCTCTGTTCCTTCTCCCCCTCCCCTTCCTCTCTCCCTCTCTCCCTTTCTCCATCTCTTGCTCTCTCTTTTTTTTCCTTCTGTTTATTTCTCTCCCTTTCTTCATCTCTTTCCCCCTCTCTTTCTGTTTCTGTGTCTCCCTTTTCCTGTTTCTCTCTCTCTCTTGCCCTCTCCCTTTCTTCATCTCTTTCCCCCTCTCTTTCTGTCTCTCTCTCCCCTCTCTCTTTCTGTTTCTGTGTCTCCCTTTTCCTCTCTTTCCCCCATCTCTTTCCCTCTCTCTTTCTCTTCCTGTCCACCAGTTTGGTGCCATTCGACTGTACTCCAAGCCTGAGATTATCCTCTTACTCTTCTACTCTCACAAGCATCAAAAGTTCTTCATCGTCTGCCCCCAACAGAGGGAGCAATTCTCTATTGGCTTCGTCAAAACCATGGAAAAGTATTTCAAGGTGCAGCGCAAAGGAGCGGTGAGTTTAACATTTTGATGATGATGAGGATACACCTCTGCAGGGCGCTTCTCACAAATTTAACGCCCTTGGGCCACGTCTTGCAAAGAGTTGCGATTAATTCAAATCAATCGCAAGGTTGCAGTCTCTTATCTCTTATGTACATAGTCGCGATTGATATCAATGGCAGATAAGTTGCGATTGATATCAACTCTTTGTTTGACGGGGCCTTGGTCATTGTGTCAAGTTAAAATTGTTTTCTCTTAGTCTGTGTTTAGCATTATTGTTCTTGAGATGATTTCATAGCTTGGAACAGGAAGTCTTCAGGGCAGGCTGACATGACCTTTGACATCTGTAGAGTCAGCGCTCCTCATAGATTGCAGAAGGCGGTTCCAGTTCTAGGACAATTACCCCCGGCCAATTACCCCCCAGGACAATTACCCTCCAGAAAATTACCTTCCAAGGACAACCACCCCCAAGGACAATTACCCCCTAGAAAATTACTATCTGGGATTCACACACCCCCCCCCCCCCCCCCCCCTGAGGAAATTATTACCAATCGAAAAATAAAAACCAACTGATTAACAGGGGGTTATTCAGAGATGCCAACCCTCCCGATTTCATCGGGAGGCTCCCGATAATTCACCCCAACTCCCGACCTTACGATCACCATCCTTATCCTCCCGATTTTTAAAACAAAATTTAAAAAAAATGATTTTTTTTTTTTTTTTTTTTTTTTTTGCGCTTATCAGTATATATCTGTGAATTGAATGAGAAATATCGTCTACTAACTTTAGCATGTAGTAATTCCACTATATTAAAAGACAAATTAAGAGTAGCGATCAAGAAATGGTCTCAGAAGTATAAGACCGAATACAGTATCAAGTATTCATCATGCATTTTGTACAATTTGTATGTTATTTTAAAAAAAAAGTGGGAATTATTTAACTAAATACACATGTAAAATGCTCCAAAATAAGGCTCAGATTGCACCAGAGAGCATCTAGAACCCCAGAGCTTCCAGGGCCCTAAGGCGGGCCCTGGACCCCGCCCGTACGGGTCGGGCGCTATGCGCTTGAGATTTGCGCTACGCGCACATTATTTGGTGTCGGTTACAAATCCTCCCTATTTTTGTTTTCCAAAAGTTGGCATCTCTGGGTTATTGTCCAGGAGGTAATTGTCCTGATACGACTATTCCACTCTGCCAAATTTTCAATGACCATGTATATGTAACTTGTGAATTTCTGACCATGAGAGCAACATATGGTATTATAAGTTTGTTTGGATATTATTATTATTATTTCTTAAGTAATTGTGAATGCCAGCAAGTTTTAGTTGACTTAAACGTTGGTTGTTCATACAATAGAGGTGTTGTGGACGAGTGGATATGTTCAAGTCCCACCACGGCACTAATGTCCTTTGGCAAGACATTGATCTACATTTGCCACTCTCCACCCAGGTTTTAAATGGGTACCTGGATGCAAAAGCTAATGTGCTTAGATTAGCAAGTGTGCGTTTGTAAAAATGATGCCGGGCTGGAATGCTCCCCAGGGCGTGGAGAATGTACATACATTGTGTGCGGGTAAGCCTGAATCTGATGACTGGGGTAATAATACGATTGCAGGGCCCTCAAGGAGAACATTATGAATACTGATGAGGCTACCCTGGGTAAACAAGACATATTATTATTATTATTATTATTACAATGCATCTGCGATATGAAGCTAATGATTCAGGAAAGCAGCCAATCTATCTTGGAGTTGTTGAGTTGAGGCCCTTTGGACTGTAAAAGGGATGCCAGTTTTCAGGCAATAGCCTGCATTGTGGCCCTGGCGAGTTATTTTCAGACCATAGTTAAGGCTTTTTTTTTTGTGTACAAAGTAGCTCATTCTAGGTGATTGTCAGGCCCTCTGATTAATTCTAACTGGCATCCCTGACTGTAGTATACAAATTCTTGTGTTGTCTGTGACCGTAGATTCCATTTGATTTCATTTGAATTTCATTATCTTTGATAGAGTGATAAACCAAACCCAGAATCTTCCACGGTCAGTACGGCCGACGGGGACCCCGGCACCAGCGAAACAGCGCCCTCTTCAGGTGAGAAGCGACCAATCGATGAGGACGTTCCGAGTACAAGTCAGGCCGGGACGAGTAGGAATGGTGAAGAGAGCATAGAGCCCATACCAACGTGGAAGCAGGGATACAAGCTTCGTAACGGCATGCAGTGCTCGCGGTCCGACGACCCCAATGACGATTGGTGCGCCGTCTGTAATAACGGTGGTAACCTGGTGTGCTGCGATCGGTGTCCGCGCGTCTACCATCATGAATGCCATGTCCCGCTGATTAGCGAGGTCCCAGAGTGAGTTGACAGAGGTCGAGCTCGATCCATGGTTATTTTCCTTCTTCTTCCTTCTACTTTTTTCTTTATGGATGTAATTTAAAGAGAAGGTTGAGTTCTGGGGAGAGGTGATAATAATTTGTGAGCGTTATCATTGTTATTATGGAAGTGTGAAAGAATATCAGAGTATAAATGTTCCCTGAAAAGCATGGTTCTTCAAATGCCTCCATATTCTAAATATGACAAGTAACAGTTTAAAAATGAGGCCTGATTTTTATGCCACATGTTTGTGTAGTCCCATATACATCTTTCTGTGCAGAATGCTTGTTATTTTACCAAGACTAAAAGCAGTTTGGAAAGGTGAATTATGCAGTTCATAAGGATCGGTGTATACAGAAAGGTTTGGAATCACCAAAATGAGAAGAAATTTACTCACTCTCACTTAAAAAATCACATGGGTATATATGGGACTACGCACTATTGATTTGATTGTTTGAATTAAACTTTACAGCTGTTTCTCCTAATATTTCAAATATGAGGGCTTTTGAAGAGCCATCCTTTTCAGGGAACATTTTTACAATTTCTTCTGACATATAAAGAATAAGAAAGCTCACAAATTATTTTGTTCGTCTTTAGTAGAATGCCAGGTGAATTTGCTTTAGGTTGATTTAAACATTCTAGCTGTACAGAAATATTTTTTCAAAGTAATCGTTAAAGCCCCACTGTACTATATGTAGCTACTTGCTACCTCTATATGGAAAAAAACAATGCCTAATCTGCGACCATTGGTCCCCCATGATCCTCTTTTTCTTAAGTTAAAATGAGAGTTGAGTTGATGAGATAGCCACCTGTCAGTGACCACCCTGGGTGGTCTAATCCCTCCTGGCCAAACTAGTACAGACAGGCTTTAACTTGATTTTTCAAAACTTTCTATCAAGCAGGGATGATGACTTTGATTGTACTTTGTGCTTTGACGTGGTAGCTGATGAGGGAGAAGATGTCAACAATGAAAACGCTGAAAAATTAGAAGGCTTCACTGCTAGAGAGTTCAAGGTACTTTCATTATCTAGAGTTTGATTTGATTTGATTTGATTTATTTCTGTTCAATTTTCTTTTTCTTTAGCAGTTTTACAAATATATAACAAACAAATCATTGCAAATTCGTCCTCCAGCTTCTTCTTCTTCTTCCACTCCCTCTTCTTCTTCTGAAAGTAATATCAATGAAGGTCACCTTTATAAAGAGCATAGAGAACTAACTTAACAATATGCACTTTGTAAGTAATTTTGTATTATTGGCGATGGATTTGATGTTGGTGTAGTACTTAAGATTTTTGTTATGCTTTTTATTTTCCATCCAGCTATGTCAGAGGTTACTTCTTGAGATGTATTGCCTGGAGGATTCACAACCCTTCTTAGAACCTGTGGGTCCAGAGGTATGTATGCCTAAGTCAGTCTCAGGGGAGTGTTTCACAAAGACTAAGATGGACTTTAAGTTGGACTTAACTATGGCAGGCAGTTCATGCCACTGTTTGCTCTTACCATTTACTGGCTCTGGTCTCTGAAGGGACGTATAAATCGTGGTCACAAATCTATAGAATTTACCTTATTTAATAGTTCATTATTGAAGGAAAAATTATTATCTAAAGATCATAATTGAGAGACCAATAGTGAGAGCAACCAGTGGCATGAATGGCCTTCCATAGTTAAGTCCAACTTAAAGTCAATTTTAGTGTTGGTGAAACACCCCCCCCCCCCCTGTTTTTAAAACAATTTGAATTTTGAAAGACAGTGGATGGAATTAATTCTGAACAGTTTATAGATGGAGTATATGATGATGATAATAATAATGATACTTATGGCGGTGATGACAATAATGATAATGTTAATGATGATAATGATGATGATGATAATGGTGGTGAATATGTTAATGGTGATTATTATAATCATTATCATCAGAATCACAATTGTTCCTCATGTTTTTGTTTGTTTGCAGTTTATCAGGTCTGTAAATATTTCATATGCTTTTTTGTTAAATATACAAGACCCTCAGGGATAGCAGTTTATTAAGGAAAGAGGCAACTCAGCTTAAATAGAACTGTAAATAAGTAGTAGTAGTAGTAGTAGTAGGTTTATTAGAACAACTGCAAAATGGTAGCCCGAGAGCTACATTACAGTGCAAATTTTACAAGCTCAGATTTAAAAAATATTTCAACAAAACTTAGATATACACTGTAGACAAGTACAAATATTACACAGTAAAATAGATTACAACTTATTACATATTCCAAACTTGAAAAAGATTTGAAGTTCAAATAGTGTAGATTCATCATCATTGATATAAAGATAAAGACCAGTTTTGGAAACGCCCCCCTCTCAAAAATGAAAGGGAAGCTCTTATTACCAATCATGTGAAAGAATATTTTGACTAATACGTGATCATACAGATTTGGCCGGGAAACCACCTTCTTATTGATATATTTGGTAAATTATTATATCTATTTGGACCTTATAGATATTGCGCATGTTTCACATAGTCCCATACACATCTTTCTGTGTACAGTGCTTGTAACTTTACCAAGACTGGGCCAAATTTATTATCATTTTGATGATTCCAGAACCTTGCAGTACACACCAATACTTATATGCTAGATGATCAACCTTTTCTGATCGATTCCACAACTTTTCTTTCACAATGCAATCGCATGACCAGAACTGATCTTTACCTACTGTAAATAAAATAAATAAACAAATGAATCCAATGTACTCTCTCTATCGTAGGTGACGGGCTACCTTGAGATCATCCCGATCCCTATGGATCTATCTACCATCAAAAGCAAACTAATCCAATGTACCTCTCTCTATCGTAGGTGACGGGCTACCTTGAAATCATCCCGATCCCTATGGATCTATCTACCATCAAAAGCAAACTAATCCAATGTACCTCTCTCTATCGTAGGTGACGGGCTACCTTGAAATCATCCCAATCCCTATGGATCTATCTACCATCAAAAGCAAACTAATCCAATGTACCTCTCTCTATCGTAGGTGACGGGCTACCTTGAAATCATCCCGATCCCCATGGACCTGTCTACCATCAAGAGCAAACTAATCCAATGTACCTCTCTCTATCCTAGGTGACGGGCTACCTTGAAATCATCCCGATCCCCATGGACCTATCTACCATCAAAAGCAAACTAAGCCTCACCTCACCAGATAAGTACTTCTCACCCAGGCAGATGGTCGAGGACCTACGTGTCATGTTCACCAATTGCTACCAGTATAATGGGGTAAGTCAACATGAGGCGTTAAAAAAAAGATGTTGTATTGCCCTTTGCAGCCGACCCCAAAATCTTGAAATCTACATTCAGCTTTTTGAATTTTTTTTTTTTGATTTTTTTTTTTACTGTTTTTTAGAAAAAAATGTTTAATGAATAAAAAAAAAAGTATTAAAGCATTCAAAACTGAGAAATATAAGCCCAAAGAGGGAGACAAAAAAAGTTATGATCGACCGACCCATGTTTTTGGCACCGAAAGGGCAATACAACATCTTTTTTTTTAGGCCTAAGCGGGTGCTTTAAACCTTAGGAACTTACAACCAGTATAGTTGGCAGATGGTGGAGGACATACGGGTCATGTTCACCAATTGCTACCAGGATAATGGGATGAGTGAACATGAGCTGGTGCTTTGATTAGACCTTGGGAACTCACAACCAGTATAGTTGGCAGATGGTTGAAGAGAAGGTTGAGTTCTGGGAAGATGTGATAGTTTGTGAACGTTATCATTGTATTATGCAAGTTTGGAAGAACATCAGATAAAAATGTTCCCTGAAAAGCATGGCTCTTCAAATGCCTTCATATTCTAAATATGGCATGTGACAGCATAAAAATTGAGACCGATTTTTATGCCACTTGTTTGTGTAGTCCCATATACATATTTCTGTGCACATTGCTTGTAAGTTTACCAAGACTGGGTCTTTTCATTTTGATGATTCCAGAACCTTGCAGTGTACTGCAAGGTTCAATCCTTTCTGATCGATTCCACAATGTTTCTTTCACAATGCAATCGCATGACCAGAACTCAATTTTATCTTTAAACCTTGGGAACTTACAACCTGTACAGTTGGTAGAGGGTTTAGGACCTATGAGTCATAATAAGATGCCGTTCTTGTATAGCACATATCACATCTGTCCCTCTGATAGGACGTTAAAGGGAAAGTCCACCCCAAAAATAAGTTTGTTTCGATAGAGGCAGAATAATAAGAAAATCAGGTGAGTGAAAGTTTGAAAAAATTCTGAATGAAAATAAGAAAGTTATGAATTATTGAAGTTGTGATCAATCAAATACAAATTGGCAACTCTGTGACGTATTATACGAGCTCTCCTTCATTTGCTTTGTGCATAATATTCCATAAAATCATGTTTTCTTCGTTATTGATGACGGAATATATATTTGTTCCTTGCAGGGGGAGTATAGAAACATATTTGCAATTATTATATTTAGGGTGCATGTATGGTTGAAATTTTTCTTGAGGGAAAATGAAAATTTTAGATTTTTTTAGTACTAAGCAAATGGAAGTTGAGCTCGCATTTTACGTCATAGAGTTGCCAATTTGTGTTTGATTGATCACAACTTAAAAAATCCTAACTTCCTTATTTTTAATCGGAATTTGCTCAAACTTTCACTGACTTGTTTCTCTCATTTTTCTACTCCTATTAAAACTAACTTAATTTCAGGGTGGACTTTCCCTTTAAATGGAGGCCCCGAGTAGAGGAGAGTCATCACCTTTGCATGTTAAGAACCCTCTGCACTATTCCTATAAGAGTAGGGGGAAACCCTGGTGTAGTGGTCCACCTGCACACCCCCAGTCAGTTATACCGGGAGAAGAGACCCGAGGGTTACAGTGATTTAATCCCAGGCACAGGTGACGCCAAATACAATAATAACATTACGATATGTCTATGTGCTATCAATTATGTTCACCAATTGCAACCAGTATAATGTAGAGAGTAGATATCAAAGTTAGTGCTTTATACTATAGGAGCTTACAACCAATATAGATGGTTTAAGATTTATGAGTCAAGTTCACCGATTGCAACCAGTATGATGAGGTGAGTAGATGTGTAGAAACATTGAAAAAAGGTTTAGGAAATGCACAATGGAATCTGTGAATCTTAATCGCAATTTGTTGCTCTTTTCGTATACAGGGTGTACCGTCTTTAAATAGATAAAGAGAAACAAATTAGGTATTGGTTTTATGAAATGCAAGGTCATTAACAAATGTTACCGATTGGCTCCTGTATTAAAGCCTATAGGATCAAAATAATATACCGTAGTCATCAAGAGGTTATTTGATAAGTGATTTTTTGTCTTTTCTCTGTCGTGTAGGAGACATCCGACTTGGGTAAGATAGCCCAGCATCTACAGCGCTACGCTTCCCGCTTCATGAAGCGCTACCTCCCAGAGTACATGGACTCCAACTTTGTCTCGTCCGCCAACCAGAGACACGAAGATCGGCCGAACAAGCGAAGGAAACAGGAACACCCAACCCCAGTGTTTCACATCAGATAAAAGATGTCGTCATGTGATGCTAGTGAACCTTGACCTTCGTAGGAACTATCCACAAGTGATAATCCTGTATCTGCAGACATTGAGAGGACATAGGTTCAGCCGTTGTTGTGATGAAGTGGAGAACATCCTATCATGCTTTACCCTTGGAATGTATTGGATTGATTCGGTTTCCCTGGTTTCTAGGATCAGGGTAGGACTTAACCACCATAGCTAGAAGCCATCCAAGAGCATAAGAAGAGAGGATTATGTCTTATGTAATCAGACGTGTGCATGGCTGTCTCTGAAGCAAGGCTGGTATATGTAGACTAATATTTAGCATAGTTGATGGCCCCCCTGTGATAGCTGCTGACAATGAGGGCGCCCTTCCATGTTCAGCTCTCTAAAATGGTGTACAGCTTCTACCGACAGTATTAAGATACTTGAGTGAAATTGAAGAGGAACCATTTTACATACTGCCTTTGAGTGTATAAAGCATTGGCCGTAGTGTAGTTTGTGAATGTGTTGGTCTTGTGTAGCTGCCAGTAGAAGGATCAAAACTAGACGCCCAACGGTTATCTCCATGTAAGGAATTATATGGGAGTATTAAGCGCGGCAATGTAGACAAGTCAAACTATGTTATGTTGACAGTATAAGGTTACCATTACAAATAAAGCATTGCTGATCATGTAGTTCTTGAATGTATGATTGGTCTGTGGCAGCCTGTAGAAAAAATGGTCAACAACCCACCGGCAATCTTCGGTTCCTGAACGTAAGGAGTTGCATGAGGATGGTGTATCGAGCGTAGCAATCAATCTAGCTAGGGCAAAGGAGCAAATAAAGACTGTAACCATGTAGGCAGGTAGAAGAATAGTGAAGAACTGCTCCTTGGTTAGAGGCAAAGAACCTGCTGTTTCGTTGTCTAAGATGTAATATATAAAGGTGAATTAGTGACAAAAGGCAGTTAAGTAGATGATGTGTTTGAGATCACCTATCTAGCATTACTTAGATGTCTATGGGATTGTGTGGAGGAGCAGTAAACAGTCCAAAGGAGATTGAATTATAAGTATTGTTGGTAGCAGAGTGTAGCAAAGTGCCCATGCTCCTCATGTGCTTGTACAATAGCGCCTGGCCGGAATGCTCCCCAGGTAGCAGAGCGTGTGGACTATCATGTGCGGAGTAGCAATTGATTCCAATGGCCAGGGCAAGAATAATTTCAATGTAAAGCGCTTAGAGACGTAGTATTACAGTAAGGGCTATACAAATGTGACTATAAATATTATTTTTATTGTGCGTTTTGGTGGGAGCTATTTTTATCTTGTACATTTCTAGATAACATGCACGGGCAGCGTGGTAAGCTTTGTGAAAGTCGCAAATAGAAGACGGCATTTAGGTCAAGTTGTGTGGGACATGTATATTTAACTGAAATGCATTTCATTGTAGATATTTATCCCCATGAATTACTGTATGTAATTGTTCCTAGGTTGCCTCAATGCAAGGCATTTCATAGCATTTGCCTCTATTTACCCAGGTTGAGCAAACAAGGTTATTTCATGCAAGTATTGTGGTATATGCGGTCTTCTTTAAAGGTAAAGACCAGTTATGGTCATGCGATTGCATTGTGAAAGAAACGTTGTGGAATCGATCAGAAAAGGTTGATCATCTAGCATCTAGCATCTGCAAGGTTCTGGAATCATCAAAATGATAAGAAATTTGGCCCATTCTTCGTAAAGTTACAAGCACTATACACAGAAAGATGTATATGGGACTACCCTATCTCTCTCACCAGACCATGAGAGAAATAAATTTACCAAATATATGAATTAGTAGGCGGTTTCCCGGCAAATTTTTTATCATCATGTATTAGTCAAAACATATTCTTTCACATGATTGGTAATGAGAGCTTCCATTTCATTTTTTGAAATTGGGGCGTTGCCAATACTGGTCTTTACCTTTAATACTTAACATGTAATTATTATTTGATCTGTATTCAAAACCTGCCATGACTGGCCAATTATCATTACTTCTGAATTGCCTCTTTTAATCCAGGTGAAGCGGATATGATAGGGTTAGAGTGGTTGTGCTTTTATTGGACATAAGGCCTAGTAACAATTTGGAGATTTTAATTCCCTGGATTTTAATTCTGCAAGGAATTTTAGATGTAGTGGTCTCTATATACCCAAGGAAGAGAAGTACCGGTATTATAAGTAATGTTGTTCATACTCTGAGTGTACACAAAGCTTTTTGTCTTCACCTACAAGCTGACCCAGACCGACCTTGGTTTGAAAGGGAGTCATGTCTTTCGGATGCTGACATTTATGGTCGATCCCTAGATGTAAACAATCACATCTGATTGATAAACGTCTGTACAAAACCCAATTTTACACACACGCATGCAAAAACACACACACATTCAAAATTGTGTAAGTTCCACTTGTTTCATTTTTTTCTTCTTTCTTTTGGAACAAGGTGTGAAATTTAGAAAGAAAAGTCCTCATTTTAAGGTGTTCATTGAAGTGAGGTGCTCTGTTTTACTGGAGAGATTTTATGCAATAAAATGAATGATATCATTGTATATTGCCATATCAGTTTATTTTTCACCCTAATTTTATCGCTGCACGTTGAATTGAAATTTCGTTTCGTATAATTTCCTGAATCTTTCGATTTAAAACTTTGAATTATTTTAAATATTTTGTTCAATTCTCCTAAATGTGTTCCAAACGTGGTCACAACAAACTTCGACCTTTAGCATAACAATGCATGACCTTTGTGTGGACTGAAATTATCTGTAGCTCAGAGAATATGTATCATACATTATGTCCTATAAAAGATTTTTAATAATGATGAATAATTTACTACCCTCTTCGAAGGCGGTTTGTACAGTGTATATAGCGGATATAATGTCACTTGTCTATTTATAGGAGGCCGGGTACATGGAAGTACCAATGTTTTGTATCATATACATGTATGCTTGTTATCTTTTAAAACTCTGCTTTAATAGAGCCAGATGTGCATTGCCTCATGTTGTTAAGGCTTGCTCAGATATGATGTGACAAAACTGCGGGTGGCTTTTCAGTGATCATTGACGGAAAGTGCAATACACTCGCATTTCTGTTTCTTATAACACAGAGCTCAGATAATAAGCACAAGACTTTTGGGTGGTATTCTCAAAAGCGGACTAACTTTAGTCCATGGTTTAATCCTCCGACTAAGTATGGAATGCTAAGTTTCCTTATGAATATGTCTTTGAATAATTTAATCTGTCACTAAATTAAAATAAAATATAATAACATAATTAATGAAAGACAATATAACTGTGAAATAATTATGTTATCATGATCATTTTGGGATATATCAGATTATTCAAAAATATATTCATATAGACACTTGGCATTCCATACTTAGTCAAAGGATTAAACAATGGACTAAAGTTAGTCCGCTTTCGAGAATACCACCCATTGTTGTGCACAGTTGCCATTCATTTACATATTGTAAAATGGTGGCGGCATGTTTTGCAGCGGTTTACCGTGTCGTATCTAAACGAGCCTTTAACATCCTGGCTCCCAACGGATGATGTTGTTATGACCTGTCTCATGAGCGCTGCTTTCTTTATCTTCTTTTAGTTTATACCTTTCTTGATATTCATTTCACCCAAACGCTTTCTCATTTACTCTTGATCATGTCTTAGGAAAACTTATTTCAACGTAAATTATATCACACTGACCGACATTATGTATGTTTAAAGTATGTATGTTTGAAATATGATATAGAAATCAATAAATCAAATCAAATCAAATACTTTTTGGGGGTTTGCCAAAATAGTGAATCATATTGCTGAGCATGTCATAACACAACTCAAGGCAAACTTATTTCATCCTGCCTTTGGGTTTCGCCTCCCAAAATGAAGCACCTTTCCGAGCATGTAATAAAACTTCCTTCCCCATTAAAATGTTACCAAGATGTACCTACATGTAGTCATTACATATTTTAAGATGGTAAAATCACAAGTTTGCGCAATAAATTATAGTACATGTATTATTAAAAAAAAGATTCGTTATCAATTTCATTGAAATGCAAAAGTTATCCAGAGTTTTTCGAAATCCCTATAGTATACTGGAGTCAGAATTAACCTAATTCTTTTAAAGGTAATACAAAGTTTTGGTGTGGGGTCATGAATTTGGTTCAAATGAACATATTGGAAGCATATACGATCCTACAATATTCAGTGATCGTTGTCGCGGTCGAAATCGACTCTAAAGTTATGAAATTGTAAATAATAAACACTTTATGTTGAATAGCTCCCTCTCAAGGTCAAGATATTAATTAAGTTATAAAACAATGTTTATTGACTAAAATCGACCGATTAGCTGTTCTCGTTCGGAAATTATATACCGCAACTACATACTATGAGATTTTCATGGTCGCAGCTACCATTGTACGGCCGTAGGAGCTATTTGAAATTTATCACAATTTACTGGGAGCACCGGTAAATCTTTATGTTCAATTTTTCTCGAAAGCAGAAGTGTTTTAGGGGCTAAAATTTCTGGTGTTTTTAATACATCCACAGGGGCATCCAAATATATCAAAATTGTAAAGAATCACTATCCACCCATTTTTCAAAATTTCCCGAAACTTTGTAATACCTTTAACATTTCTTCCTCCCTATGTGAAAAATGAATTTGTGAAATTATTTGAATGTCTACTTAGCCTTGTGTCAGTCATGTTGATATATTTTACAGTTCATTGCCAAATTATACTTTGTGCTAGAAGCGCTACTTGTGAATTTGGTTGCATTTTAGAATACTCTTTCAATCGCTTTTGTGTATCTCGTTTGTGTATCCTCTCAATTCCATTGAAGCTAAATTAAAAGATGAAATATCTTCTTTGTAGATGTGATAGTCATCTTGTATTATTTGTTCTCTCTCTCTCTCTCTCTTTGTTTCTATCTGTCACTCTCTCTCTTTCTTTCGGTGTATCTTCCTCTCTTTGTCTGTTGCGAAATGATGATGGATTATTGAGAGAATGTATCGGTTTTGCGAAGGACTTTGATTTAGAGGGGGGGGGGGCAGGAGAAAGGAGATATGAGCTGGAGAGGGTGAGATAAGAGATGGAGAGAGCGAGATGGGGAGAGATAGTGAGAGAGAGTGTGTGGAGAAAGGAACAGATAAGCAGAACAGGAAAGATGGATACACGGCCTGCAAATGATGTAAAGAGACAAACATCTAGAAGAGACCAGGCATCTATAATATCCAAAAAAAGAGGGGGAGACGAAATAACCTGGCCACATTCATTGAAAAGATATGTAAGACAACTTGACAATGTCTGTGAAGTAAAATACAGATGTACCAACATGAGACGGAGAAAAGATCCGATGTTCTTCCATACTTGCTAGTTGCATAATAAGGCCTAAAATAAAAACTTGTTGTATTGCCCTTTACGACCGACGTAAATTTTTTTTCAAACCGTTTATAGATTTTTTTTTTTTATTATTAATGAATACAAAAAATATGTATTTTGTTTGTTGGGATAAATGGGATATGATAAAATATATATGCATAAAACCAAAATATTTCCAAATTCTCAATTGTCTTCTGCCCTAGTTTTTTTAAATATTTAAAAAAATATTGGCCCAAAGAGGGCGACAAAAAAAAAAGTTAAAAAAAACAAAAAACTTTCCGACCGACCGACCCATGTTTTGGCACCCAAAGGGCAATACAACAAGTTTTTATTTTAGGCCTAACAACAACGCTTACAATTTATTTTTCACCTCTCCCCAGAACTCGACCTTCTCTTTTAGCTCAATGTACAATTAGACATTAATACACATTTCAAACTGCATTCAAAAGCAATATCGTTTTATTTCTCACGATAAAAAATTAAAAAGTTACTGTATGCTGCATTTACACTTGTTTTAGCACTGACAATTCATATTTCGAATATGCACACAGAATCACTTTACAATAATAATAAATGTAATGAAATTACTGTAATCATCAATTAAAAAATAGCAATTACAGAGAAATAATGTGACTTGAAAAATCTGATTACACAGTCAAAGTCAGAATTAATTTGTAGGGGCTTTGTACTTCAAAATAAAAAATGCTTTACATTAAGGTAGATCTTCACTTCTGTAAAAAAAGGAAAAAATTCTCCAAGAATTTGTTTGCCAATTTTGTGAATGTCCAGGATTCATGTCACAGTTTCATGCAGCATAAAATGACCTTTTGCAATTTCAAAAAGAGTCTTTCCTTGAAAACAGCCATTATTTACAATGCCTGGAGGTTTCACCTCATGGAAGTTTCTTGATTTTAAAGGTAATTTTGCTTCATTCAGATACAGCAAATGTGGGGAATGTTGATCTATTTTGTTTTTGTTTTGTTAGCATTTTCTTGACATTTGTACAAAAAGGCTTTTCCCAAAGTTCTGTTACAACTTTTTACTCTCTTATATCAAAGCAGTATATGAAAATCAAATCACAAAGACGAGGATAGAGGATTGTATAAAAAGAGGGAGGAGGGAGGTTCTGGGACAGTCCATTATAGACCGATCCGATTTCCAAGCTTTTTTCAACCATAGCTGGGGGGCCATCCAAGAGCATCGCAAGAGATGGTTCAATGTCTCATAGTTATGTAAGGAATAGTATGAATATTTTACCTATTATTTAATATTCTTGATACCCCTTCCAGTAGTGGCAGCTAACAGTTCCAGAGCTGGTGTATATCTAGATAGTGTAACATACAGTGCCTGGATCTAAAGTTTTGTTCGAATCGAGGGGAAGGGGGGGGGAGGGGCACGGCTGATATATTCCCTTATATGTGGGTCAGCCATTGTGCTAGGGTTGTAAAACACTGCACCAAATTGAAAATATAGTCTTTACAAGTAAACTGCAGTTACGTAAAGAAGCAGAAGTCGTATCTTTCTTTCCTTATTTCACGTCAATGGGCCACAAAGCGGGAAGCAAAGATATTTAGCGGCCAGCCAATGGTAGCATAGTCAGAGGTCAGAGATCAGAGGTGAAAGGTCATCTGTCTGCTCCTGTACGGCTGTCACTTTGTGCAGCTTCTGAGTAGAGGGCTGTCAGCTTTTGGCAATATTCAAGTTCCTCCTAGAAAATAAAACAACAAACAAGCATTAAAGCCCATCAATACTAGTGAACAGGTGGTTATCTCATCAACTCAGCTCTCAAATAACATAAAAAAAATAGAATCATAGGGGACCAATGGTCACTGATTATGCATTTTTTGGTATATAGAGGGAGCAAGTAGCTATAAGTAGTGCAGTGTGGCTTTAAGGTCAGCTATTTGGATCTGATTACACTGTTATTTCTCACTTGTGTTTACTTCTTCATATGTACAAACAATGCGTGTGAAATTCTAAATCTGATGTGACTGCATTCTATTAGTCAGAGTATTACAGATATCATGTATTGAAATCCCCTTTTAAATCTGTGGTCTGATTTAAATTTCACTCCATTCTAAAATTAAAAATTAAAAATGTAACAATTAGAAAAGCAGAAAAAAAAACAGAGAGGAAGAGAGAGATAACAATAAAGAAAAAAAAGACTAAAAAATTAAATGGACAGAAGAAATAAACATGAGAGTATCTGACCTCATCCAGGTGGATGCTAAAGACCATAAGGCTTATAGAAGGGCCATTAAGGACATGAAACAGAGGTTAAACGATGATGATGATGATACAGAAATAGACAGAAATAGACACAAAGATAACAAAAACAAGGTAGAAAAGAGAAATGAAAATGAAAAACCAGGAAGAGGAGAGAAATAAGAGGAAAGCAGTATAAAAATGAATATGAATGGGAGACAGAGAAATAGTGAAAAGAGGATTTACCAAATATTCCTCCTTTCCATTGAGCTCCCCCGTGCGCTCCTCAAGAAACCCCCGGAAGTTGAGATCTGGGTGCAGTGAGTCGGCATGGCAACCAGGATGCTGGGAGACGAGATGAAGAATGGCTGACATGACATGCTCATGGTACATCTTATGTTCAGTCTGGAGAAGGGAGATGAGCTGCTGAACCATACCCATACTGTGCAACGTTTCTGCAAAAAAGATTAAATAAATAATAATCAAATCAATCAATCAATCAATTAATTAATAACTAAACAAACCAATCAATCATTTAAAATAAACGGATATTATAGTTGCATGCTTTTAACCTTTTGAATACTACTACTTAATGTTACATAGGTATGGGTAAATAACATTATTTTCAGTTCTTGAAAGGAAGAATACAAAGAAAAGGAAAAGCAAGGAGGAGAAGAATATTGATAAAAAGAAGAACAACGACAACAACAGGAAAGAGAAGTAGAGGTAGAGGAGGAGGGGAAGAAACAGAAGAGGAAGAAGAAGAAAGAGAGCGCAAAAGAAAGAGGAAGAAGACAAATACAGAACATAGAAGAAGAAAAAAGATGAATGAAAAAATAAAAAAATAAAAAAATAAATACACTTGAATTTTTAACGTTGTGCATGCTGCCATTGCTTAGGATGTTGCAGAGGTATGGAGTTGAGTGTGGAAGTGAAGAAAAATTGAATTTATAGAATCAAGCAAAACTTGTTTTGGAGCAGACGTAATTGCCAATACCATATAACAGAAGAAAATGGAAAAGGTTAAGAAGAACGAGGAGAAAGAGGAGGAGTAGAAAGAGTTGGAGTAGAAGGAAAGAAAGAAGAGGAGTAGAAGAAGATGAGAAGAAGAAGAGAAGAAGAAGATGAGAAGAAGAAGAAGAAGAAGAAGAAGAAGAAGAAGAAGAAGAAGAAGAAGAAGAAGAAGGAGGAGGAGGAGGAGAAGAAGAGGAAGAGGAAGAGGAAGAAGAAGGAGAAGAAAAATGAGTAAAAGAAGATGCTGAAAAGGAAGAAGGAGAAGAAGAAGAAGAAGGAGAAGAAAAAGAAGAAGGAGAAGAAAAGAAGAAGAAGAAAAAGAAGCAAAAGAAGAAAAGGAACAAGAATTAAAAGGAGTAAAAGAAGTAAAAGAACAAAAAGAAGAAGGAGAAGAGAAAGGAGAAGAGGAAAGGGGAAGAAGAGGAAGAAATAGAAGAACAAAAATGAAGAGCATCCAAAATTTGGAGGACTAATGGGAGGATGGAAAGAGGATGAAGAAGGAGAAGAAGTCATCTTACCATTGAACTTGGGTTGCTCCCATACCAGTGCACTTAAGAGGAAGGCTGCTTTGATCTGTAGCTTCTCTATGTCAGTCTGCATTGCTCTCATCAGAGACGAGAAGCCATCTTCTCTCACCAGCCCATCTTGAGCTAGCTCATTCTCTCGTACCAAACCTGAGAAAGAAGAACCAGAGAAGAATTTCTTGACACGTCACATACAATTTTCTGGTTGTACAACACGATAGCTTTGCAGGGCTTAAATTAATCCAAGGCCACCAAGGCCACCAAGGCCATGGCCGTGGATGCCCTTTTGATTGGCCTCGATGCCCTTCTCATTGGGACAGTGTGCATAAAATTTTAATATGTTAGTAATCTGGGGGCGTTTCACAAAGACTAAGATCGACTTTAAGTTCGACTTTAATATGACAGGCCGTTCAAGCCATCATTTGTTCTCACCGTTTACTGGTATTGGTCTCTCAAGGGACGTACAAATAAATCATGGTCACAAATCTACAGAATTCACCTTTTGTTAAGGTAAAAATATTATCTAAAGATCATCCTTGAGAGACTAATGGTGAGAGCAACCAGTGGCACGAATGGCCTCCCATAGCTAAGTCCAACTTAAAGTCAATCTTAGTCTTTGTGAAACACCCCCCTGGTCTATTGTAACCACAAGACTTACATGATATGGCATAAAGTGCCTTGACCCTGACTTTATAAGCTCCATCGTTGTCTAGCAATTGAAAGAAGAGCTTGAGGGCGTCCCGTTGCACCATGGCGTTCTGATTGACAGGGTTATTCTGGACCGTCATGGCTAAGACATCCAAGGCTCGCCACCTCACCTCTGAGCTGGGGTCGCGACACAGCACCATGGCAACATCAACTCCGCCCACTTTTAGGAAATCTGCAGAGAATGAGGCAGGAATGGTAACAAAGATGATGATGATGATGATGGCTTCTTCTGTAGTGCAGGTATCTTCCTCTGCTGTGGTGCTCATATCGCTTTAACATGTCCCACAAAAATCAGTGTTTTTAATAGTAAGATCTGTAAATTACAAAGTTTCAAAAGCTAGGTTTTAACTGTTCTCTTAAATTTCATCATCCTGTGATAGTGTCGCAGTTGGGAACAGATCTACGAGTCAAAATAATTTGAAAGGGATTGAGAATATAAACAGGAACATTTTTCCTGAGTGCGTTATGATCAGAATCTGAGTAGATCACAATGTTTACAAGTCGTTCACAGCCACTCACCAAAAGAAAAAACAAAGTTCTTAGTGTTTTCGCTTAATAGGGGAAGGTGATGACAAACTAAAGTATAAGCAGACAGCAAAGCTATCTGCATTCCATGTTAGGATTGATATCTGCAAAATCTGACACGATATCACATGCAGTGGATTTTGAAGGAAGGAAGGTGGGCATTATAGGACTTCTACGTCTTAAATTAGAGCCAGTGAAGACAGGTTACTACAGGTAACTACTAAGCTCACCTTGTGCATTATCAATGGTCTCACATAGATCCAAGAGGGCTTCTAACCGTTCCTCTTTCTCCTCCTGGTCTTCCTCCGTCTCTGAGTCCTGGATTCTCTTCAGTACCTCGACGTGTTCCTTCATCTCTTTCACCTCATCCCTCAGCATGTCAGTGAAGACCTTGCTCAGGAACTCCCTTTTCTGTGATGGAGAACAGGGTCAAATTCAGATTCAGATCAAGATTAATTTTATTGGTCTATTTGGAAATTCAGTTGTTGACATTAGGCCTACATAAAGCACATGAACAATATACAATATAAAATAATATACACAAATAGATAATACACAGTAGCAAATTTACAATGACGTAGTCATATGGAAACATGGATATAAATCGTTTTTACATAGTAGACTATAATAATATAAGAAAATAGATGGACTTACAACACTATTGCAAATGTAGAAATGAAGAATTCAGAAATAGTAGTTATCTCTTATTATTATTATTATCATTAATATAAATGAATCTCTCAAGGCTCGTTCAGATTTTACAGGGTAAACAACTGAATAACAAACATCTGGGGTTTTTGCTAAAAAAGGAGTCAATGAATGGCAATTGCGCACAATAAAGGCCTACATGATACAGAAATGTGAAGGTACTAACTTTAGGCCATCATGAATTTTAAAAAACGCTGCAGTTTTGCCATGTCATATCTGAACAAAGCATGAGTTATCCTTTGCTGTGTGGTTCTACCTCATACAGTATGTTGGAAACTGTAATACTCTATTTTGGAATCTTAACCAGTATTGTATGATACTGAGAAAATGTTACAGGTAAATAATCTCTAAAGTAATTATCTACAAACTCTTTTGCTCAGAGGGTGTACGATAAAATATAATTTATTAATCCCTCAGAGTTTCCATTGATTAAAATCTCAAAAGTTAACTGATCTGTGAGTGTAAAGACTTGGTTAAGAAGTTTCCTTTTCAACACGGCCACAGAAAATAATCTGGTCTGCTGGGATACTCCAGATTCCAAGAATTCTTACCTCGTCTGTTAGGGGCCCCCTTGCCTCCGGTTCTCTGTCTGTTGGTGTGTTTTCGATAGCATAGTGAAGTACCTCGTTCAGAGTGCCCTGCCTCTTGTTGAACTCATCTGGCCTTTGACCCCCTCCACTTCCTCCTTCACCACTTGCCATGGTTACTACTAGATCCTGTTTTCCTTGCAGTTTTTGCAGACGTTTCTCAGGTTACATACAGTAAAAGTAGACCCTGCAAAGATTATGTTTATGGAAATGTCATCAAATTTTGGAAATAAATGGGACAAATTCCAAGCTCAAAGAGACTGTGAAACTGAAGACCTGCTACATTGAGGTTGTCAACCTACTGTCAACTGGTCCAATATAGTAGGTACCTGCTTGCCATTTGAACTTCTCATAATAAATCAATTTGGCAGTTTGCTGGCACACGTTTGTCTTGGTTAAAAATGAGTTGTTTTTTTCTTCTTCAAATTGTTGTTTATCGGCACCCGTTTATCTGCTTTACAAAAGATCTGATCCTTTTTTGTTTAGGTCTGCATAATTATCCCATAAAGAATACTAATTGCCTCACAAGATTTAGTCGCGATGGCCCTGGTCTGGCCTGGTGCGTGTGCCGAGCGAGTGAGCCTTAGCCCTTACCCCAACTCTAGTCTCTAGTCTAGATCTAGACTTCTAAAATGATATTAAAATTGACTGATTTTAACACTGAATAACAACAAACTTTGAGTTTGGAATAGTCTAGTCTAGTGAGTTGGTGTCTTTGACAGTGTAGATCAACATCCCCTGCCCCCAAATTTGCAAAAAAAGTATTAGACCTAGACTAGTCTAGATCTAGACCTATTTAAAGTTTAAAAAGAAACTTTCAAAAAAGCAACAACAACAAAAACGAACAGCAATCTAACTACTCATTTCATTATCCTCCTTGTAACACTGACACTAAAGAGGATATATTATATGATTTGATCATGACAGACAGCTCCAGAGCTCCATCGCATGAACAGGTGCGCATGAAGCTGAAGTTAGCTAGACCTAGTCTATGTCCCATTTATTTCCACCACAACGCCATCCCCGTTTGCCCCCGTTCCGCCGGGCTACGTTACCTCTTCAGCACCGTTCGATGATTTAGTTTTCAGCAGCTCCTTGATTCTGTTTGCAAGCCTCGGAGAAAGACCCAGTCCTGTACTTTTATTTATATTATTGTACCCAAAAGTAGCTTAGATGGAATACGTTATCTTTGCAGACAGGTCTTGATTTAAAAGAGAGATTGCAAAAGAAAAATCTGGGATGTTCACTGACGTTCCAGAATGGTCATTTGACTTTGTGTTACGTCGACAACAGAGGGCGCTAGATTTTTCTCTTTTCATTGCTGGACGAAAATGGTAGGGATTACATGTCGAACTCGTTCTAGAAAATCCTTTTACATCTGTCCGAGTTCGCTCTATTTGACTCCAAAATGATAATATACATGGAGATAAAGTATAATTTACCCCACTACGATGCATTTTGTTGTGAAAAATGGTTTAGAACGATTCAATATACAGAATTCGTTGCGGTATTGCTTACGATAACTATTCCAATAGAGCGACATGAAAGGACATTTTTATGTTCATGTTTTTCCATGAACGTGTTACCGTATCATCTCAATATTGTACTATTTTCAGCAGTTGACATATATTCCTTACATCACATTATGTTGGCTAGGTTTCATGAATTAACGTGTCCCATTTTATTTGATATTGTGATGGCAACAAATTTAATGTGATGTAACGAACACAAATAACAATACCTGGGACTGTAGTGGAATTTTGATAGTGTGCTGCATGACCATGTACGTATCTGACGTTACGGCCTACGTGTGCGTGTGAACTGTGTGTTGATGTTGATGAAACATATTTTTGGTTTAATTGCCAAGCTGCAGCTGCCTGTTGCAGTAGGCTCAGCCTCATTATTCAGTGTTCTTTTAGTAAATCCAGAACTCTAGATCTAGCAAGTCATGGAGATTGCAAATGCAAGTCTGACAAAATTGCAGGAATTGTCCATTGATTGATTTGATGGCATTTTTATTAAAATATTAAAAATGTTCAAGCGAGGCAAGGCCGCAAGCCAGTCTGGGTATTGTCTGTTATTGTCTATTAATGAGATGGCAACATTTTGAAACCAAATGACTGGCTTTGGTCATTGTCATCAATTGATAATGATAGATATTTTGTCAACAACTAGGTCAGTAGGTAGGCACATTCATGGGGCACTAGAGGGCGCTTTGCGCCCGTACGAAAATCTGAATGGCCTTGCTGCGGTGGGTCGGCAATAATCAGCCCAAAACTTGGATATGGGAGGGTGGATGGATATATATTTTTTATAATGTTATCCGGTCTTACCCTTAACCATCCTATGTTTAATCTATGTAGAAATAACATGCGAGTATGATAAGAGAAACATCGGGACCATTACTGAAGTAACTTTTTAAATATTAGCCTAGAAATGACCACCAAACGGAAAAAATTGACATTTTTTCCCCGACAAATCTTCATAAAATCTGAGTTATAAACAATTCACATCTAGGTACACTAATACAAATACGATTTTCTGAAAATTCAGGTATGATTTGTTAAGTTTCTTTCAAGTATATTTCTGCGCATTGCAGCGCCAATATTCTTCACTGCTTCAAATCACCCTTGAAATTTTTTTTTGCAACGAATTTGAGGTCCGCGAGTGTTCCCCGTTCCTTGCGTGTTGAAAGTTTGGTAATACATAGTTTGCATTGACTCGCGCACGAAAAAATGGTCGAAAACAAAATGTCAAATGAAGAAAGAAATATACAAGCTTTTGTATAGTTATAAGAGTTCTACCGAGGTTTCTTTGTCGATTCAATTTATTATATAGTCTCAATTAGAATTCAGAATTATCTCACTGAAAAGTTAAGAAACCGACGATGTTCTCGATCGTAGTTATTTTCATTTTGCCAGCAGCCGATCTAGCGTTGTTTGGGCGAAAAGCTAGGCCGCTGCCTTCCCACGCGAACCCTTCCGAGTCCCGCTAAAATGGCGCTCTGCGGAGCTCCGAAGCTGCGTTGGTATCGCTGCAAACTCTCAGCCGGCTAGCTCCCCATGACGGACCATTCGCGGTATGGTGAGAGTGTGTGTGTGAGGTATGATTTTGGATTCGTGAACGCACGTAATGCAACCGTGCGCGTCATTTTCAGCTGTCGAATGTATACGACCAATTTTACATGTACGATTTTTAGTACAGATACTTGGTCAGTTTTCTTCTTATATCTTTGGTTTTACAACATTTAAAAATATAATTTCTTCAAATTTGCTCCTGACTCGGTTCAGACTAATTGTCTGTGTTTTCAAGTCAATTTTTTGAATATATATGTTTGCATGAATTTGCCTATCAGTAGGGGCGCTGGTCCGAGAATGAGGATCGTCCTCATAAACGAGGACAAAATGTGTCCTCAAAAATAAGGGTTGTCTGCATTTTCGAGGACGTTTTTTTTCATTGGCGCTCTGGGGGTTTCATGTTACAAAACCGCCCGCTGGCGATGCCAAAAATGGATTCCCCGGGGGAAAATAACCCTAGTTCACCGTCTACTTTTATGGGTTGTCCGTCTTCCCAAGGATTTATTGCTTAAAATGTGAATGTCTCTGTACAATGTCAATGTAAAATGCATCAAGAAAATCATTGCAGAATCCTTTTTCTGCATCGCCAATGTGCCGATCAAAAATATGAAACGTCTCCAAAAATGCAGACGGTCCTTATTTTTGAGGACGCATCGGTCCATGTTTACGAAGATGATCCTCGTTTATGAAGACGATCCTTATTCTCGGACCAGCGCCCCTACTGTAGGTAATTCTTCGGATTCTGCCCGAAGTTGAAAACTGGCCTGGAAAGAGAATATTTCCGCACTTGTGATACCTCAAAACGCCTAAAATTCAACCAACCCTAAACCTAAGTTAGTAAGTACGGTGGCCCTGAAGGTGAGGTATCGCGAGTGCGTATTAGAGTCTACTATTCTCTTTCCAATTCCGGAGAATCAAGGAATTTTTACCAAAAATTAAAGGCTAACTGACTCGCTGTTAAGATCTAGACCCCTATTTTTTATTTATTTTTCTTCAAAAGAAGGGGTTTAATTATTCTTGAATTTCTTCTTCTTAATCCTCTGTCCCCTCCTCTTTTTCACTTCGAAGTTCATTATTTCTCATCGACAAATGAAACCTGTACATAAAGTCCTCTAGACTCTATATAAAAACACTTGTCTCCTTTGAGATGTCTTTATAAACAGGTTAATGGAATATCTTGCCACAAGGAATGAAACATCCCTAAATTTTTACAACGCACGTGAATGTGTGTTGAACACATGAAAATGAGTGGAGGGGGGGGGGTGTGCCTTGAGACTTGCAGACCTCACAAGAAAAACGACAACAATATATTCAGGTTCCACTGTATACTACAGTCAAACCTGTCTATAGCCACCACCCAAGGGAAACACAAAACATGGTCTTTGTAGACAAATTCCTTAAGTACATGTTTCAACGAGAAACCATTCTCAAGGGAAACAAAAATGGTGGTCTTTGTAGACAGGTGGTCACTAAAGCAGGTTTGACTGTAAAAGATTTTGAACACAACAATTGTGATTAGAGCATTGTCTCATACAATCACAATAATTCCAATGTCTATAATCGATCTTTTTATGTCTCCCATCTTTGATACGTGCAGGCTCCCCGTAAGCAGAAGAAGACCCGTAAGCTGCGTGGTCACGTGAGCCACGGCCATGGTCGTATCGGCAAGCACCGCAAGCATCCCGGAGGAAGGGGACGTGCCGGTGGTCAGCATCATCACAGAATCAACTACGATAAATAGTAAGATGAGAAAAAAAGATCTTTAATATTAGTGCTGTAGCCGAACCGCCGAACCGAACGAAAGTTCGCCGAACATGGCACTTCCGAACCGAACCGAACACAAAGGCCTGGTTCGGATGTTCGGCAGAAAAATGTAAACGTTTTTGCAAGCTAATAAACTAGTCATTTTGTACCTAATTTTCATGTCATGATTGCTCATTTTATATTTACTTTTTTTCAATTTTCCGCCTTTGTGATTTATGCCTATCCAGTGGTGGGCGCGACTTCACTGGCGCCATTTAAATCCCAAATCCTGACCACGCTACGTCGCGATCGCAAGCCATAAACAAGAATACATGTGCGTGACCGAACCAAGTTCAGCTCAACAAAAAATTAATATTTTAATTGTAATAATATCGGACAAATTTTACAATATAAATAATGAAATAAATATATATTATAGTATGGTATTTATTTATTCAGGAAAAATAACGATTTTATATTTTTCCTATTAAAAATAAAAACTTATAAAAAACAGTTCTTGACGAGCCATTCAAGATGGCAGCTTTCATGACTCTAACAATAGACAACGACCGTCTCGGAAAATCTTTACAAAATATCATTTATTGACAAATTGAAAACATGATTCAAGACGGAAATACGAATGTGAGTAGTATTTTTCTTCACAAATAATTACCTTTAGGGGTCTAGAGCAGTTTTTTAATGTGAAATTCATGCTGGTCGGATGCAGTGTGCAGAAGTCCTCCGTGCTGGTCGGGCCCGGCAGGCCAGCCAGCCCGCCCAGTGCCGACCGCCGTGGCTATAACGCTGCTTGCTATTATAATGTTACCGAACCCCGAACCAAACCAAGTTCGGGTGAAAAATTGCCGAACTCTGCCGAACCGAACCGAACACGAACATAGCGTCTGACTTACAGCTCTATTTAATATGTATATCACTTTTTAATTTATATGCACAGTGTCTATATATCTTGCAAAACTTTTGCAAATTGTTAGGAACTGCCTCACACTTATCTCTTTGGCGACTAGAAAACTATTTGGTAGAATGCTTAAGTTAATGTGGCTGGATTGGCATATGTGCTCTTGTAAAATGGTGCCTGGCTGGATTACTCCCCAGGGAGCAGACCATGTGTGGTTTAGCAATTGAATCCAATGATCAGGGTTATAATAATTACAGTGTTAAGCGCTTAGAAACAAAGCATGAAGCATTACACAAATGTGACTATTATTATTATTCCACTAATTAAAGCACACTCACTTGACTTTTCTTCCTTAGCCATCCTGGATACTTCGGTAAGGTTGGTATGAGGCATTTCCATTTGACCAAACAGAAGTACTACAAGCCTGCCATCAACTGTGACAAGCTCTGGAGTCTGGTCAGTGAGCAGACAAGGCTGCAGTACGCAGACAAGACCGACAAGGCCCCAGTCATCGATGCCGTTCGAGCGGTAAGCATCTGCAGAACTACAGATTTGTGGGAGCTGAAAATGATATAGCTATCAAAATCACGACCTATAGCACAGCTGCCAACCACTTCGACTTATCCTTCCACTTATCCTTCATACTGCTATGAACCCTAAATTTCTCTCTTTTTCTGTATAGTACTGTGCAAAAAGTTTATAAATAGATTGCATTCCTAAATTTGCTTTGAGACTGAAAGGTTGGAAAAGGGGTTGGGATTGATCTTTCAACTTTTTACAATCTGTATGTAAAATCTTAAAAGGTGCCCATGTGGCCCTGGCAAATATGTTGCAAATATGTTTTTACATAACCCTTGTATGAAACAAATCTATTCTGTCATTAATTGCAATGAAATTTAACGTTTTAAAATTTCTGTACAGAGCTAATTTGAGAGGAGCTCGCAAAATACGTCAATGTGTTGCCAATTTGTGTTTCACTGATGAAAAAATTCCTAACTAAAAATGATAAAAACAAATGTGTGAAAGTTTGAGCAATTTCGATCGAATATTGCTCAAACTTTCACTCATTTGTTTTTATCATTTTCTGCTTTTATTAAAACCAGCTAAATATCATGGGAGACTTCCCCTTTAAATCATAGTCCCTTGAAAAATCCAAATAGACCGATACTTACATTAATTACAAAGACAGAACATCCTGCTTGTTATTGCGTAATCCACTGACTCGTATTGCGAGTTTGCTCAATGTTACTTCATGATCATGCAAACAGTAATGTTTTCTTATGATATTCCATAAGATATAGTTTTGGGTCCTACTTTTGTTGGCATGTCACAACTTTTGAAATGGATGTCTAATCTACGTCCATGAATTTAGGCCTTGACATTGATCATCGTTCTCCTGGTTTCCCTCTGTTTTCACTATTTTCTTTCTATCTTTTCATTATGCTCTCTCTGTTTTTTCTGTACTCTCCTTATTTCTCTCTTTTCTTCTTTCTTCCCCTGTCTTCCTCTCTTTCTTTGTTTTTTTCTTTCCCCTCTTTTTGTACTTCCTATTTCTTATCTCCTCTCTCTCTCAAATTCCTTCTTTCTCTCCGCCCCCCACCCCTTCCCTGTCTTCATTTTTGTTAATGCTCTCATATCTCTTCCATTCACTCTCCCCCTGTAGGGCTACTACAAGATCCTAGGAAAGGGAGTCCTCCCTAAGCAGCCCGTCATCGTCAAGGCCAAGTTCTTCTCCCGACTCGCTGAGGAAAAGATCAAGAAGGCCGGTGGATGCTGCGTGCTCGTCGCCTAAATGATTCTTATTCCTAATAAAAGACTCAAAATATCTCCAAATATCTGCTCAATATCTCACGTCAAATGGACTCTTCATATTCCAAGCATATTTCCCCCGAAGGAGTGCTCTTCTGTAGATCTTCGTTGAACAACACGACCGTGATGCATTGTATTATGTCATGGAATGAGATGATACACGAATGCGGGCTGTACGCCGAAATAAAGCCGTAATATTCACTGGTACAACAATAGTTTAATATCTTTTTATTTGTGTCTCCATGTTACATACTGAATAAAGAAAATATCTGCTCTGGTCAAGGAATTTCTGAGAAATGGGAGTGATCAAAAAAAGTTAGTAAACTCGAGTTTGCTCAAGTATATCTCCCTTGTAATGGGATAATCATTGCTTTATTTAGTTTCATTAGAAAACTACATGTATGTCTATTCCTCTTTAAAGAGATGGTTGAGTTCTGGGAAGAGGTAAAAAATAATTTGAGCGTTATCATTGTTATTATGCAAGGGTGGAAGATCATCAGATTAAACATGTTCCCTGAAAAGCATGGCTCTTCTAATGCCTTCATATTCTAAATATGACATGAAACATCGTAAAAATTGGGGGGTAGCTTTTTTTTGCCATGTGCTCGTGTAGTCCCATATACATCATTCTGTGTATAGTGGTTGTAACTTTGCCAAGATTTGGCCAAATTTCTTATCATTTTGATGATTCCAGAACCTTGCAATACACACGAATACTTATATACTAGATGATCAACCTTTTCTGATAGATTCCACACCGTTTCTTTCACAATGCAATCACATGACCAGAACTCAAATTTATCTTTAAATTGATACCATATTTGTTACGATTTTGCAGCCATTGAATGAGCGGTACATCAGAATAACGGGTAGGGTCAAAAGTGAAAAGTTGCAAACTGCACTGGTAAGCATGGTATTGATATGCCCTACACTCTTCAAAGAAGAATGCTCGATTAAACAAGAGCAGTGCATTTTGCAACTTTTCATTTTGGACCTTGCCTCTTATTTTAATGTAATGCACATTCCTAATAAAAAATCATTACAAAGAGGAATAAACACTTGTTCTGATGATACTAAACATACGATGATTATGCAGTAACGAGATACATAATCAATCAAACTGGAGGTTCCAGATTTTTTTTTTTTTTTTGGGGGGGGGGGGGGAGGGGTGTTGTAAGATCGAATGAGAAGTTTTCTGAGAGAGAGAGAAAGAGTGTGACTGGATGTTTAAATACATGACAGGAAATGTGTAAAGCGTTGGTCTTGCTCCTTAATTGATCCTGTGGAGGAGGGAGACAAATAAACAAAACCACACCCCCCCCCCAAAAAAAAAGGCGGGGGGGGGGGGGGGCAAGAGCAATGACATGCAAGTTTACAAGGCTGCTGATTAAAGGGAGGGTGGTGCAGGCTTTTGCTGTCTTTCCCCTCGTTCTTTTTCTCATTTTCTTTATATTTTCCAAAGGGGGGGGGGGGGGGGGGGCACATACTCTGTTTCTATGACACTCTGGGCATGAACAACAACGACAGCAATCCTCCCCCTCACCCCCCCCCCCCCCAAAAAAAAAAATAATAAAAATAAATAAATAAATAAATAAATAAATAAAATGATGGCTTATGCTTGCAGTTGTCAAGGGCACCTATTTGTGCTCCCATCTAAGAAAAAAATACATTTTTTTTATGCCCACTCCCGACTCCACAAACTCAAAACCTCTGGAGGAAGTAAGGGCTGCAGGTCTAGGTGATGAAAGAAAAATGCAGAATAGAACCAAGAAGTTACTACTTCTTGATAGAACATCGGAAAATAAATGGTGCCATTTTTGTATTGATATACTCTGACATACCGTAGAGGGGCTATGAAGAAATAAATTTCCCATGTACAGTGTAATTTGTACACGCAAGCAGACCTGCCAACCAGTACGATTTAGTCGTATTTAGTACGATTTTTAGAAGCAAATACGACAGTACGATTTTCCTCAATAAAATACGATTTTCAAAAAAGATTTTTTTTTTTTTTTTTTTTTTTTTTTTTTTTTTTTTTTAATTTTTTTAAATTGTATTAATATTTTGTGTGTGCGTCCGCCACTTTCAATGGCAAAATGTCCATTCTGTCCTGTAAAGTATCCTACAAGCATCTCACATCGGCAATTTGGGGATGTTCATTGGTTCATCGAACACACCAGTCGTGACGAAATAATGCATATTCAACCAATGATCAATAAAAAAAAAACTCTTCCTGTAGGTAGAAACTGTAAGAGGCATTGATCCGCGTAACAATCCATGTTTATTTTCAAGAATACAACTTTTGTCAGTAAAATACAACTTTTGACACTAAAGAATACAATTTTTGAACTCCAGAGGTTGGCAGGTCTGCGCAAGCATGTGCACAAAAAAGTATGAGGGGAAATGTTCTTATTACAAACGTCTGCTTCTACCCCTCCCCTCTTTTCCTATTCTCTTTCTCTTTCTTTCTCTCTCTCTTTCTCTCATTCTTTCTCTATACACAGCACATACAAACGAAGAGCTTGTCTATCATTCTGATCTCAATTTATTTACTTCACTTCAAAAAAATTTCATTAATTCATAGTATACCAGGAGTTTATATAGTATTGTATGATGAAATGTATGGAGGAAGGAAATTGAGGACGTGCAGGAAAGGAAAATTATATACCAGGAAAATTTCTAAGTGATGATTGCACAAGGCATGCAAGTAAAAACATGGGATAATGGAAATGTTTCTCCTTCTGCCTATCTCTCTCTCTCTCTCTCTTTCTCTCTCGCTCTCTCTCTCTCTCTCTCTCTCTTGTTGACGTTATTATTAAAGGGGAAGTCCTCCTCTTCCTTCTCCTCTTCCTCTTCTTCTGAGGGTTATGAATATGAACTGCGTCTATCCAGGTCAGAGGCGATTTATTTGAGTTATAAAAGTCGGTCTTATAATGATGACAATGATAATAATAATGGTAATAATAATAATTATTATTATAATAACAATAACAATAATTATAAAAGTAATTATAGTAATAATAGTAATAATGATAATCATAGCAATACATTAGTGTAAAAGTAATACTTATGATGATAATAATAAAGGTAATAAATCCAATAACATTTGTTGTCCATGGGATCCTTATCAGAGTTGTTCTTCATGAGAGCCCTGTCATTTTCATTACCCTAGGGACGGCTACTGCCGGGCTGAAATTCCAATCCTCAACCCTTGAACCAAGAGACAGTGCTGGTGGTGCGACTTCCAAAGTGAGGGAGGGGGGGGGGGGGACACAAAATGGCACTTAAAAAAAAAGGGATACTATTTTGTCGACATTGGTATATATATATCCCTACGTTGTGTTTACATTATCAGGGATAATTTCAATATTTGTTCCTTTTTATACACCAATCACTTGAAACAAGATTCTTTTGCAGTTGGGTGTGATGGTCTAAAAATTCATTTGCGAGCGAGCGAGGAAGCGAGGAAATTTTTAATAATTTGTGAGGTCGAAGTGCGAAAAATTACATCTTTTAACAGGCGCGGATCCAGGAATTTCTTACCGGGGGGGGGGGCACACGGGGGGGGGGGGCACACGGGGGGGGGCACCTTGTGGGAAAGAGAACATATATATATATTTTTTTTAGTCCCGAAAAAATCGCAACGACTCAGCCAGCCGCTGAATAAGCGGGGGGGGGGGGGGGGGGGGGGGGTAAGAGGACACTTATTTATTTATTTTTGGTCACGAAATTTTTAAACTTGACATTTTGCTTTGTTGGGGGGGGGGGGTAAGGTCACCTTTTTAGGTCAGCCATTGGCTTTTTTTTGGGGGACGAATTTAGGGCTGATTTTAACATATTTGTTTGGGCCGGGAGGGGGGCACGTGCCCCCTGTGCCCCCCCCCCCCCACCCCTGGATCCGCCACTGTTTAAAGATGAAAATAAACCAATCCTGGCGGGGATTATAAGCCCATTCTTTTTTTCCTTTTTTTTCCTTTCACCCTTAACAGGTGTTTTTATTACATCAAAATAATCAAACTCACATACATTTTTGTTTAACATAACCACTATAATACTTTACACATACATTTCTACCAATTCAGGTAAATTATACATTTTTCGTTTTCCTTTTGTTGACAGAGCTGTGTTAATGTCCAAACGTATCTTAACTTCTTTCAAAAAAATATATCACACAATTTTTTTTTTCCTTTTCATCTTTTCCCTTTTCGTTTCTCAAAATTATCATTTTATATAAGCTCCAAAAGGCAATTGTAACGATATCATCAATATTTTTTTCCAAATTGGTTTTTAACAAAAGACTAACATTAAAATAAATATCTCAATTATCAGGCGCGTAGCCAGGGGGGGCGGTGGGGGCGGTCGCCCCCCCCAAAAAAAAAGGCCGGCCAAAAAAAAAAAAAAAAAAAAAGAGAGAGAGAAAGAAGAGAGGAGGAGGACGTAGGAAGAAAAAGGATTAAGAGTCGAGAACGGTACAACGAATCGTCTTCTTTCTCTAATAATTTAATGAAAGGTCAAGGCTTCCGCGCTTCGCGCAAGAGAGGCGGGGGAAAATTGAATTCAGATAAGGATTAAGAGTCGAGAACTGTACAACGAATCGTCTTCTTTCTCGAATAATTAAATGAAACGTCAAAGCTTCCGTGCTTTGCTTTGCGCGGGAGGGGGCAAACTGAATTCAAACAATGATTAAGAGTCGAGAATGGTACAACGAATCGTCTTCTTTCCTTAATAATTTAATGAAACGTCAGAGCTTCCGCGCTACGCGCGGAGGAAGGGGAACTTGATTTAAACAAGGATTAAGAGTTCAGAACGGGACAACGAATCGTCTTCTAATAATTTAATGAAACGTCTATAAAAACTGAATTTAGACAAGGATTAAGAGCCGAGAACGGTACAACGAATCGCCTTCTTTCTCTAGTAATCTAATGAAACGTCAAAACTCCCCCCTCCCTGCACCCACCCCCCTAGGGAGCGCACTACGCGCGCTCTTTAAGTGATTCGCGTGCTCACTACCGCCCCCCCTAAAATAAAATCCTGGCTACGCGCTTGTCAATTATAGATAATCATTTCCATTAATGTTTCAAAGAAGGGAATGTTCATTTCACATTAAAAAAAAAAATGAAATAAATCTTCTCTACAGTTACATGTTTCACATATATCGGAATTACTAAATCCCCATAAAAACAACATTCTTTTTACAGAAATCAAATTATAAAGTGTCTTAAAATTAAATTGTTTCAATTTATACTTTCCTTTACATTCATCGAATTTCTTTTCTTTTTCCAGTTTAAATGATAATCAATTAAGTTTGTCCAGTATGATGGACTTTCATCTCCTATGTCATTCCTTGCTAGAATATGATAAAATAACCTACCTGACACAAATTTCAATTGTTTTTCTTTTTTATCAATTGGTATAGTTGGAGTTTCTAACAAAATAGATATCAGTCCAAACATTTGGTATCGCATTTCTCAATTTAGAAAAAAAGAAAAGTGCTGTCGCTTTCGCTTTTTTATTTTCAATGGTTGTTATCAATTTTGTCATGGGTAATATATTTATTATACCATAAAATCTGAGCATCCAAATGAAATATAATCCTGTTTCACAATATCATTATACGACCAGGCTTTCATAATTTCTAAATAAAACCTTGGCAATTTGCCGACAAAATATTTTTCTATCATGTATCGATCAATACTTCAATTTAAAAGTAAATTGAGACCTCCTTAAAGGCACACTGTCCTACTTGTAGCTACTTGCTCCCTCTATATAGAAAACTTCCCAAATCGGTGCCTGTTGGTCCCCCATGATCCTCTTTTTCTTATGTTAAATGAGAGCTGAGTTAATGAGATAGCCACCTGTCACAGTGACCTCGATGGCTCTCTGGGTGGTCTTATCCCTTCTAGCTGCAGTAGTAAAGCCTCCCTTTAAGGTTGGCAATATAACATTGCAAAGTCTTTCCAATAACTTTCTGTGTCATCAACTAGTCTACCAAGCCATTTCAATCTGAAACTATGTATTAACCTGTTAAAATCAATCATTCTTATTCCACCATCAGTATAATCTCTAGCCATCGTTTTTCTTTTTACTTTACCCTGATGGGGATTCTAATAGTGGAGGACCGTAAGACCTTTGATAAGTAACAGAATAATAAATCATTTATAAATGCAAGCGTAGCTTTAGGGGAAATTGCTTTTAGTCGCTTGAAATTAGGGGGGCGTTTAATGATGAGAGGAAAAAGGGGACACTTATTAAAAGGGATAAGACACTCATTAGAAAAGAAAAGGAGCATGTGTCAAAGTACAAATGTTGATCATCATAGGTGAAAATGGGGCACTTCTTACACCTATTATGGGCATTTATAATAATGGAAAATGTTAATTAGTTGAAAGAAAAGGGGCACCGATCAGATTTCAATAGGGACATTTATAAAAGGTGAAAAGGGGCATTTATAAAACAAGGGGATAGGTCCCTTATTAGAAAGGAAAAGGGGCACGTTTCATTGTTAAAAGGGAAATTATCAGATTTGAAAAGGGGCACTTATCGCACCTTGAAAGGTATACTGACCAGGTATGAAAAGGGGCACTTTTTAGAATAACAAGGGGGCACTTACAATCATGAAAGAAAAATGTGTATAAGTTGAAAGAAAAGGGGCACCGATCAGATTTTAATAGGGGCATTTATCGGAGGTGAAAGGGGGCTTTTATGAAAAGGGGGGAAGTGGCTCTCATTAAAAAGAAAAAGAGGTACCTGTTAAAAAAAACGGGGCACTTATCAGAAATGAAAAGGGGGTAATTATAAGAAGGAGAAAGAGCATTTATTAGAAAGGAAAAGGGGTACGTGTCAAAATTATCAGGAGGGGAGAGGCACTTGTCAGGATAAAACGAGTATCTCTCAGATTTGAATATATATATAGGGGCAAGGTGAAGTGGGCACTTATTTGAAGTGAAAAGGAATAACTACTCGTACCTGTAAAGGGTCATTTACCAAAGACGAAAAGGGGCATTTATGAGAAGAGAAGGGGCTCTTTTTTAAATAGGGGCACTTGTTAGAAAGTAAAAGGGTCACATGTGAAAACATAAGGTGCGCTTATCCAAGTTAAAAATGGGTTATTTAAAGGGGAAGGGACACGTCTAAAGGAAAAAAGGCACTTGTCAAAATAAAAGGGGGCACCTCTCATTCTACTGCAGGGCCTAAATAATAATGTATTACATTTTCTCTTCTTAAAAAAAAAAAAAAAAAAAAAAATCTATTTTGTACAAAATAAAGATAATTATCAAAACCGATACACTTTGGTTTAGGGGAGCAGGAGGGGCAAGGCTCGTTGGATGAGGGTAGGAGAAGGAGGGGGGGGGGGGGGTAACCACGCCCTATATAGTCTCTCTTTATTCCTTACATATCTTGTGAGCAAATGCACTTCAATCGTTTTTGCACCTTTTGCACCTTCATGTCTTAGAATCGCTTCCTTTTTGGTTTGGTTCAGGAAACAAAGAAAAGTCAACGGGTCGACCTTCAATTCATCATCATTCTCTAGAAATTCGTCATCACAAAGAGGATGACCATATTTGCTTCCGCATTTTGGCCGAGTGAAAAAAAGAAAAGAAAGAGGACTTTAAATATGACGTCATCATTTTACCTCTTTCATAGTACCGTTATTGCATGCGGCCATTTATTGTGGTATTTTGATGATAAAATAAATGTAAATATTAAAATTTAGGTAGTTAAAATCACTACTGAAATCAACAGAAATGATTATACAGTAAAAATGAAAAGTTACAAATTTATTTGAAAACGAATATCAGATTTGAAGTTGAAAGATATTTGCATTGTGGGATATAAAATAATGGAGGTGTAATTAAGGTACGACAACGCTCCCTGAACCAACCACGTGAATGCAATGAGAAATGCATTGAAGAAAAACGTGAGATCGAGAAGCAAAATATCAGTGCAACGGATAAACCGTGTTCTACGAGCATAAAATGCCCGCTGCTTCGTCAAAACCCGCGCCCCAAACCACCCCTTTGGAGGGGCAAGACACTGCCAAATATCTATTTGGGGTGGTCGAAAAGAAGATCAGGAATTTAGAGAAGAGAAAGGTGAACAATTTTGTTGAATTTGCGTATTATAGTGAATTTGTACTCATTTTTGGCAGTTAGATTTTCGATCGGACGTTCATTCATTTCTCTATGGAGTTGCGCACGCGCAGGACACTGTCATTGACTTTGTACACAAATTCACAATTTCGAGTGTACTGAACTGTTGTGAATGTGAATATGTATATTGATTTGCGATTTATGAAAAGGAAAAAGAAATGAGTTGAACTGAATCGTATATTTCGTAGTTCGGCAAACCCGGACTTTAGTGCCCCAGCTGAAAATCTCAGTTTATTATGGATTTAATATCAATAATATTAATTATGCTAATATATGCAAATATAAACATACCAAAACTTGATGATTTTTAATCATTTGACGTCATAAAAAGCAATTTTAAGCCAAAAATAGCAGCGAAGTAGGGGATCTCCTCTTTGCTTGATGCGAGATACTAGCGAACTGAAATAACCGAATAAAAACTATGGTGAACTAAAAAAAGAAAAGAAAAAATCAAACCACCTCTGAAATTACCTTTGAAATGTTTATTAATTTTTTCTTCCGATATGCGCACATGATAGGGGCAGGTTGGGATGGGATGGGGGGGGGGGGTGCTCAATAGTCGCCAAATTTGGGGTAAAAGGGCAACTGGCCTTGGGGGGGGGGGCAGAATAAAGAAAAGAGCCACCCCGGAAAAAAATTAGAAAAATGATTACAAAGAAAAATAAGTAAATAATAAATTTAGCCCCCCCCCAAGGCCAGTTGCCCTTTTACCCCAAATTTGGCGACTATTGAGCACCCCCCCCCCATCCCATCCCAACCTGCCCCTATCATGTGCGCATATCGGAAGAAAAAATTAATAAACATTTCAAAGGTAATTTCAGAGGTGGTTTGATTTTTTCTTTTCTTTTTTTAGTTCACCATAGTTTTTATTCGGTTATTTCAGTTCGCTAGTATCTCGCATCAAGCAAAGAGGAGATCCCCTACTTCGCTGCTATTTTTGGCTTAAAATTGCTTTTTATGACGTCAAATGATTAAAAATCATCAAGTTTTGGTATGTTTATATTTGCATATATTAGCATAATTAATATTATTGATATTAAATCCATAATAAACTGAGATTTTCAGCTGGGGCACTAAAGTCCGGGTTTGCCCGTAGTTCTAGGAATGTTGAATGTATTCTTGTATTGGTGCATGAAATTCTCAAATAGATCTGAACGCTTTGGCTGAATTCAATATTTGTTGCAGCGACTTTAATTTTTTTCTTCTTGAAACAAATGAAAGTTCTTGGGTTTTCTTCTGTACTAAGTAGGGCCTGAAGGCAACCATGTTGTTGGCACTTGGTGTATCTTTGTAGTCTTAAAGTTGTGCATATATGTATGGTGCTGTGGAAGATCTAATCTACGTGCGGTTTAAAACTAAAACCCGACGCAACTGTCTTTTCTGCACTTCGCTCTTGATTCAGTTGTTCAGTAGGGGCGCCGGTCCAAGAATAAGGATCTTCTTCGTAAAGGCGGACAGACGCGTCACACTTTTTTGCGGACGATTCTTATTTCCGATCCGCGCGTTGGTGATGCGAAAAACGGATTCCGCGATGATGTCACTTGATGCATTTTACACTTTGCACAGAGACTTTCACGTTTTGAACGACAAATCCTTTGGGTGACGGACAACCCATAAAAGTAGACGGTGAACTGGGGGTATGGAAACCCTACACCCGATTTGTTCGCGTTTACGAGGATATTCTCATTTATGCGGACGACCCTCATTCTCGGACCAGCACCCCTACTGTTGACTGTCATAAAATAAGGATCGTTCGCATAAACAAGGATATCCTCGTAAGAAAAGAGGATAAGAAGATTTCACGTGCCTTCTGTGAAATGGTTACAAGTTGGGTTTCAACAAGGACCATGATAGAGCTGTACATTGTATTACATTTTAATTCATCATTGCAGTTGCTCCCATTCTTATGTTTATTTTGTTAGTCTTCACAAAGTTACATGTGGAGATCTACTTCTCATTTTATACAAATCTCCTTAAATTCTCCTTTTGTTTCTTTTGCCACGCAGCCAAAACTCATGGTTAAAGGGATCCAGTAACTTTGTCTCAGATTCTGAAATAAAATTCTGGATTTAGCTCATGATGCAATGATAATTATAAACCTTTAGGTCAGTCAGGAACCCCATGACTTTTACAAGCCGATTGCCTGTCTGATTATCAAGATATTTATGATTGGAATCACAAATTTTGAAAACTGTTCGCCTGACGGTTTTCATAACACTAGGCCTACAGTCTATTGGGGAAAACGAGAATGGTAAAACCGGTCACTCAAAGATTTTTACTTTTTTGAGGCACTTCTTGATCATTTTGAAGCACAATTTTTTTAGGGCTTCAATATTACACCATATCACAGACACTGATAACACGTAGGGCCGTGTATCTCAGATTTAACATTGTTAAACGATCCCTTTAACCATTGGATGGATTTTTGCAATAAAAAAATGATAATGCACATTTTCTAGAGAGTCTTGTTTATTTTGCCTATCTTTGTCAAATTATTAAACAATTCTCCTCTAATTCTCTGCTTTACTTTCTAGCCAGACCACACTCGATTGCTAACGTGAAATAGTAACCCTTAATTAGGAACGGTCTAAATGAGGCTCTGTCACACCTTATACACCATTGCTGTTAAATGTGATGCAGTACCCCCCCTCCCCATTTTCTACTTATTTTTTTATCTATACATGTATATGACTTGATATTGACTTAATTAACTAAATATGAGCATCCTTCCATTTATTGTTTGTTTTTCTATTTCTCCCCAGACCAAACTCGATAGCTACCGGGAGTTGGTAACGAGAGGGAAGGGTCTAAACAAGGTCCAAATGAAGCTCTGTCACACTTTATACATGTGATGCAGTACCCCCCATTTTTCTATTTTATTATATCTATATGTACCACCATATTTGCCTTATCAATTAAATATCTTTCCATTTATTCTTTGTTTTTCTATTTCTCCGCAGACCAAACTCGATGCCTACCGGGAGTTGGTAACGAGTGGGAAGGTTCTTAACAAGGACCAGGAGGAGGCTGTGTCACACTTTGATGAAGTTGGTGCATCGCTGGAGTTTGCTAAAGAGCTCTCCAAGCAGTTCACCACCATCCTCAGTGAGGTAGGCTTGATCCCTTGACCTTTGACATCTAACCTTTGACATCTAACCTTTGACATCTAACCTCGTAGGTCCCCAATGTTTCCATGAGGAGACTTTAAGATGGGCATTGTATCATCCTAAATGCAATTTCCCTGCCTCAAAGTAGATGGAATTTCGGTAGAGACATTTTTACGATAAATGGGAGTTGTAATTGCACTGGAAAGCTTTCAAGGACCTCTGGTAAACTGATAAATATCTCTGATAATTTTTGTTTTAAAAAAAGCTGGGAGAATGAGAGACATTGCACTACAAAGCAGAGTAGTGTTGTGCAGTGGGAAAACAAAACAAAACAAACAGACACAATTTATCAGTTTAGTGAATATAAATCATGTACAATGAGGAAGATGGAGTTTGTTTAT
Organism: Strongylocentrotus droebachiensis; assembly: GCA_035222895.1. NCBI lineage: Eukaryota > Metazoa > Echinodermata > Echinoidea > Camarodonta > Strongylocentrotidae > Strongylocentrotus > Strongylocentrotus droebachiensis. The sequence goes on along the minus strand of JAVYIG010003531.1, from coordinate 120,898 downwards.
ATAAAAGTAAAGAGCTATTCTTTTTTAATGCATAAAAAAAGGGTTTGTTTCAGGTTGTCTGTCCGTCCGTCCTACTTTATCTTTATAGCGATATGTCAAGAACCGCTTGAGGTATAAACTTCATACAGTGACAGTGTGTGTCACCATATGAAGGCAATCTGATTAGATTGTTTGGGTATGTAGGTCAAAGGTTAAAGGGTATAAATGTCAATTTAACTACAGGTAATTAGCCTAGTTATTGCGAGATCTAAAAAAAACATGAGGTATGAATTTCAAATTTAGTGAGAATATGTATCACCATAGGAAGACGATCTGATTAGATTCTAGGGTCAGGTAGGTCACATGTCAAAGGTCATAAGGGTCAGTCTCTGATATTACAGGTATTAGCCTTGTAGCATTTAGAAGCAGCTTGTCCTGTGTACTTTGTAAGTTACATGTATGTGCATTTAAACGTGATTTAAAACTTGCAAAGATAATAATTCAGACAAATAATCTGGAGCTTAACTGTTCAATGTTTTGTACTAGTGCTGTAACATCACGGATATCTCCAATTCCGTTTAACCGCCAGTCAAAACCGGACGGTTTTCGGTTAAACGATTTATTAAAAAAAAAAAAAAAAAAAAAAAATTTTTTTTTTTTTTTTTTTTTTTTTTTTTTTTTTACCCAACAAGCCAGGTCCGTGTGAAAAAGCGGGAAGGACTTTCATTTAACTGCGAGGTGCATTTGAAGGGGCCGATTTGTGCTTGTTAACTTGTCACAAATAATAGTAACAATGTCATTTTTAGAAGAATGTGTAAGATCATTAATGTAAATCAAAAACAGTAGAGGACCTAGGATAGAACATTGTGTTACGCCGTGTGTAAAAGTTGGATGAATTATTATTATAAACTTCATATTGAGATCTATTACAAAGATTACTTTCAAACCAAGATGACAGACAAGTGTTGTTCTAGTTTCGGAGTAGTGAGTCAACACACAGATTACTGAGCTGGGAGACATTGCCAGGCATAGTGCCAGGTGGAGGGGCATAAATCGAAACTTTAAAAAAAAAAATATTAAAAAAAAAAAAAAAAAAAATTATAAAAAAAAAAAAAAAAAAAAAAAACGGGAAAACGAAACCGTCGAATTGAAAACGGAATCCGCCATGGGCGGTCGGATACCGGACGGTTAAACGTTTGGTTACAGCACTATTTTGTACACAAATACATATACATGTAGTTGTATACATGTATTTTACCTGGTTTAGCCTGGAGTCTTACATCATGAATGTACATTGTGTACAGGCAAACTACTTCCTGCTATTGTTGTCACAGTGCCAGACTCTGTACATACATGTACAGTATGTCATACAGGAAATCAAAATTTAAGCAGAAGAGTGGCCTGGGAAATTGAGCATGAGGGGAAGAGAGAAGAGTAGTAGAGATAGAGGAAGAAAAGGAAAAAGAGAGGGAGCATGAGAGGAAAGGAGAGAGAAAAAGAAAAGAGAATTACAGTGAATGAAAGGGTGAGAGAGAGAGAGACCCATATGGTTAGATAAAATGAATGGAGAAAGTATAAAAGTATTCTTTACAACATGCGAACAGAACTATGTTAAAGGGAGAGGATTGAAATGATTAAAGGGTGTAGGGGGATGCCCCTGAGTACATGTATTATTTTCCCTAGTGGTTTGCAATTCTATTCCTACTTTCTTTCTAGGCAAACAAGGTGCAGAAGAGAGAAGCGAAACGTGGGAAACAGCAGAAACATGAGCAAGAGGTCGGCAGGATATCGGAAGTTCTCTTACTACAGAATGTCCTCTTTCATATGGGCCAAGACCATGTGAGGGCAGACTTCCTTGCAGGGACGAACGGTGCTTTGGTGAGTTTCATAACCTTTGCTCTTTAGCTATGGTATGTCCATGTTTTGTTGAAAGTATGCTGGCTTGAATGCAAGGAAAAAATATTTAAAAAAATTTGGGGGCTACTTTTCAATCTTGCTTGCATGAAAATAACACTCTTTAATTCGTTTTGAACTCTATGCAAATTTTGGAGGACCCTTTATGACTTTCAGGGGCTCTTTTTGGCATTCTGGGGGTCAAATCGCCCTGAGCCCTTGTGTATTTTTCCCTGCTTGAATGCTGAGGTACCTATCTGCAAATCAATCATTACCTGCCTGATTTTTGCTAATCAAACTTTACAACAGAAATCTATGTTTTCTTCTCTTAAGAAAAAAGTTATCAGATTACCTTACAAATATGGATCTAGTCAGTTGAAGAAGGAAATTGAAAGGTGAAACGTTGGGGCTTAAACAAATTTGCAAGTCAAGAAAAGTTAGTTCGCACTTTGTGGCATCTTTAAAAAAGATGATAAAATGTGAACAAGTCAAATTTTTGGTCAAAGCCTGACAGATAATTTCGCTGCTTAAACTGATTTACAGCACCTTGAAGAAGAAGAGCTATCCCATCTAGACGAGTTCTTCAAACTGGTCAGTCCATCAAGAGAGGGAGATGAGGAGGAGGAGATAGAGACAGGGGAGGAGAATATTAGGTAGGTTAGGGTCTGCTTCTGTAACATAACATTGTCATCATTGGCTTGGAGGCATTCTTGGCCGAAACAGTTGGTGAGGAAGTTTCTCACAATCACAGTGGTATTAACTGGGGTGGAACTATTTGATGCTCTACAATTTGACCTTTGATCGCGTCTGTGTGAACATGTCACAACTATATCTCTCTTTACACTATGGTAACTCCTTTTTACTGATTTTTCATGCTTTTGCGTGTTTTGTCATTGCAGCTTTGACAAGAAGCTAGAGATAGCAACGAGTCATCTGAACAGCTACTTGAAGGAGGACGAGAGGGAAGCCTGTCAATCAACCTGTATCCTTTCACTCAATATCATTCCTATTATTCTACTGGTTTATAACCGTCTGGTCTACAACTAGTTTGTGTACCGCCCAATCGGTCTATTCCGTTATGATCTACACCCAGCCAGTCTACTATCCACATGGCCCAATAATCATTTTGTCTAATTATCGTTTGTTCTAATGCCTATTTCGTCTACCATCCATCAGATTATAATGATAATAATAATAGTAATATGTCTTGTTTACAGTTTACACCGGGTAGCCTCATTAGTATTAATACTGTTTTCCCAGAGAGCCCTGCAATCATATCATTACCCCGGCTTTAACTGAGCTACCATGAAAAGGTGCTCATGCATTCAAGGAATTTCTTCCTACCGGGTACCCATTTACCTCACCTGGGTGGAGTATGGCAAATGTAGATTAATGTCTTGCCAAAGGACATTAGTGTGGCAGCAGAACTTGAACCAGGAACCATGCGATACACAGTCCGCTGACGTATCCACTAGACCACTTACGATTTGATATGTTTCCTTAACTCCCCACCCTTTCTCCGATCAGACAAAGATATGTTCCATTTAGTCCAGAGAATCCACAAATGTGGGTACCTTGAGAACATCCCCGCCCCTCCTGAGGACCCTGCCGCAGAGGATCCCGCCCCTGCAGCCGTGGCCCCTGCAGCGGCCTACGAAGCACAGGAGCAGCAGGAGGAAGTGACGTACCAGGAGGAGACATACCAGGAGAACGAGCAGGAGTTTGTCGAGTCTTTGAACGAGGCTCCTTCAGAGAGCTTCTTCACCGGAGCTCCCTCAGAGCAGATGCAGCAGGCTCCTGGCATGCAGTCGACACAGAATGAAGTGAGTTTGCAATTAACAGTTGCGTTACTTGTTCCATGTGCCATACGTCTTTGTGAAGTACCTTCATAAAAATTAGTTTGTTCAACTGTTACAAATGATTGTATTTGAATAGTCAAAATACGAATTTCATATATTAATTGTTGCTAGTAGGACAGACATTATGGTTTGCCCTACCTAACAACACGTAATATATGCATTTTGCATTCTGACTATTGAAATACAATTCATTAGAATTCATTACAGTCGAGTGACATAGTTGTATTGAGGCACTTCACAAAGATGTATGCATTCAATTTGGTTACATTATGAAAATGGTCTATTTCTAACACTAATGAAATTCAATACTGCAACCCTAGACTTCAAACCTGAACCTCCACCGAACCAAATGGCAACCCAAATTATAACTCTATATCTTTGGACACTAACATCGAGTCCTCTATCTGCGAAAGCAAAAATAAGTTATTGGGTTACGCACTGTTGGCAGGTTGACCATGAGATGGCGCTGTGCAATAAACAGTACACCAGGCAAAAAGTTCTATACAGACTCATTCTGCTCCCCATTTAAAAAAAAATGGACACTGCTTAATGAAGTCCTGGGGAAAAGTCACTGTAGGAAAACGTCAGGATCATTGTACCAACTTGCGCCTCTCTCTGTTTGTCTCTCTCTCTGTTTTGTCTATCTCTCTCTCTGTGGCTGTTTCCTTATCTATCTCGCTCTTTCTCTCTTGCGTATCCTAGGCACCACAGATGCAAAGCATGTCATCAGAAACCCACCAGCAGCCCCAGGGCCAGCAGACGCATGGTGATATGGCGCCCTCATCGAGAGTACACGACCTCCCCCATGCTCCGGAGCCCATCGAGATGCCCCCTCCCAAGCAGGCGCATCATGATGTCAACGAGGTGCTCGCTCCCGTCTTGGGTAGCTTCAACTTTGTGCAGGACTCTATGCTTGATTACGATTGTAAGTTTTTTTGTTTTTTTTCTGTGGTTTTCGCGAATCACTCATTGATTCCGAATTCAACAACATGCAAAAGTTATTCCATCAAGCAGCCCTCAAAAACTGTTTCTCTCTTTGTCATCCGTAAAAAATTCAGCTTATTCAGTAGATAGTTTCATAGTGAATCATTGATAGAGTGATTATTACAGTTTAGCTCTTTGACAAAGTTTTATGACCAAAATGTCATTGACATTTTGGTTTGATCTATAATAATATCAAGGGGAAACAAAATTGACCCTCCATATTGGGTGTAATTTTTGTAATTGGTGAAATACAGTCCTCAAAAGGGGGACATGTATTGATTAAAAATATATTCATTTCACCAGCTGGTGAATATAACACTGGAAAGTGACCGGCCAGGAAAATATAACTATTATGATCCTCGCAATGGATATCACATGACGAGCTCTGGACCAATCAAATCTCTGTATCTGTCTAAGCTATCTAATATTAACTTTGATTGTTGTTGTCACTTTGCAGCACCTCACATGGATCCAGCCGTCGTGGCAGTGTCACAGCAACCGTTCATCCCTTCTTCAACATTCACAAATAATGTACAGTCCTCAACAGGTATGTGCATTGCAGGAGTTGTTAGGGCAAAGAAGGGGATAGAGGCAGATGGGGGGGGGGGGGGGGGGCAAATCATATTAAAGCTGTATCGCAGCAACCTTTTTATCCCTTGATAAGCCTTTGTAAAGAACGTACAGTCCTCTATAAAAATGGCAGGTATGTGGTTGGTTTTTTAATGTAAATATGTTCATAATTATTTAAGGCCCCATGGAAGACCACTACTTATTGGTGAATGGGCTACCCTGACAAAAGATCAGGAAAAAAATGGAAAAAATAAATAGATGCTAGGAAGGTGGAGGGGAGGAACGGGGTGAAAAGATGAGGAACAGCGAGGGGAAGAAAAGGAAGAAATAAGTAGTGCACTGGTCTACATTTAAGTTCTCTTGGTTTTCTGATGATTTTTGTTCATTTTCGTTTCCTGTTTCCTAGACATGTCACAAACGGACCAGGGATCACAGCCAGGCCACCAAACGTTAGCGGATTCCCTCGCCGCCCAACAACAACAGATCCCTTCTGAACAGAGCTACCAGCAGCAGTCAAGATACGATGGCTCACAGCAGACCTACGGCTCCCAGTCCTTATCCGACCAAACACCCTACGCCAACCAGACGATGGACGGTGGTAACGCAGGGTACGCAGGACAGGCTGATCTGTCGAGTGCGAGCAGTGCGCAGGTCGATTATGGGTCGTCACAGACATCGTCGACGAGTGGGAAGCTGAACGAGCTCCAGGAGTTCCCAAGTCCACCGGTCGATTCGCAACAGGTAAGGATGCACAGAGAAAATGTGGTTGTACAGTCAAACCTGTCTATAGCGACCTCCCAAGGGAAACACAAAACCTGGTCTTTGTAGACAGGTTCCTTTAGAACATGTTTCAATGAGAAGCCATCTTTAAGGGAAACAAAAAATGTGGTCATTGTAGACAGGCGGTCACTAAAGCAGGTTTGACGGTACTTAGTTGTTATTTCTTTTCAAATGACGAAGAAACAAAATTTTCTCAGTTGAAATTCAAGATGAATATGTGAATATCCAGAGGCGTCTTTGGGACTGGACACAAGATGTTTAGAAAGTATTCCCAGTAAATTATAGATTATGAGGGACCTTCATTCCACAAGCCTTGCATTCAACCAAGCTCACCTCATCTTTCTATTGTCAACTTGTTATATTCATGTCATATTTGTAATGTGTGTTATGAAAGAAATGAATAAAACTTGAACTTGAACTTGATTATATTTCAGTTCTTAATCTAAATTCAATTTTGACTCCTTTCTGTTTTTCCTGTAAAAAAAAAAAATCTATTTGTTTATAAAATGTCAAAGATCAGAATTTCAACTCAGTCTGTATTATATTTGTAAGTTTGAATTTTCTCTGTCTTTCTTTAGGACCAGTCAGTGTTACAGACAACCATGTTAAACCAACAGAATCTCTCTCACTCTGCACAGTACAACGAAAGCTACTCCCAGTCATTAGGTATGTAATATTTCTTCAACCAATTCAATTCATTTTATTTCCATGAAACCCATAAAACAGTCAAGGTGAACTGTGTACAACAATGCAGACAATAAACTTCAAAATATTACAAAAGTAACATAAATATGCAATAAAGAATGTTACATACTTAATATGATAATTGAGTATATGTGGAGGTACTAGCTAAGGCCCAAGGCATATCAAGGGCTAATCCATAGTGAGGTTGGGATAAGAAAATAATCTAGTTAATGAATTATGCAATCATTTAAAATGACATAATCATGACATTTGATATGGTAGTTTGGCTATATTGGAAAGATTTTAGTAAGGATCCTTAACCCTATTTAGCCCGGGCTATTTTGAAACTGCATAGCCCGGGGGGGGGGGGGGGGCTTCTAAGCCCCCCCCCCCCCCCCCTATGATCTCGGCCGTGAAACGACCGATCGCCGCGAAAATTTGCATACATGTCAAGTGAAGTGTATAGAATACTATGGTAATTTCAATTTTTTGAAAAACTCACTCATGTGCATATTTATGGTAATTTATGCAAATAAGGTCATCAAATTCACATTTTTGCCCATAAATCAGACATTATTCATATTTAGGCATTCTTTCTCACTACATATATTTGTTAGACCATTTGGAATAATAATACAACACAAACATTTTAAAAACCAGGGTTATTCCTTATGTTATCTATTGTTTTGATAATTTCTTATGTATTTCCTTGTTTTTTTAACTTATGTATTTTATTGTTTTTGTTGTTTTATTTCATTTCTAACTATAATTCAACTATTTTGACCCCAAAATAAACACCCTAAACTATAAACAAGACCAAATAACCAATGTTTTATCTCTTTATTTGAAAAATGAGATTTCCATACGTTTTTGTACACAAATCACAAAAATGAGCGATTTTCAGGCTGACATGAAAAGACAAAAGGACACGTGACTTTGTAATGGTAGGTCCGATTTTCGAAAAATTTCTTTCAAAAGTTGCGCAAGACTCGAAAGAAAAAAGTCACAAAATTTCAGTGCAAGATTTGTGTAACACTGCAGTCTTTTGTGGAAAATGAGTATGGTAAAACCGGTCACTCAAAAATATTTACTTTTTGAGGCATTTTATTATCATTTTGAAGCGCAATCCTTTAAGGACTTCAATATTACACCATGTCACAGACACTGATAACACGTAGGGCCATGCATCTCAGATTTAACATTGTTAAACGATGCTTTTAAGTCTGGGATTGTTGCATCTTCCACAGGTTCGGGCCAGCTTGGTAACGATGGCGTCACATCTTCGTCCAGTCCTCTGACCATCGATCCCTCCCAGGCTTCTATACCCCTCCCCGGAGAACAAACAACGTCTGATGTACAGCAGGGTGAGTAGAGTGAAGATTAGTTCAGAGGGGGGATGGGAGGGGGGATGGGAGGGGAGGGGGGGGGGGTGTCATCCAGTCCTCTTACCATCTCTGATCCCTCCCTTGGGAACAACAACATGTGATGTGCAGTATGCTGATTAGAAGCTGGCATATATAGTTAAGATTCATTCTTATATTCATCGTTTTCGTCATACCTGTTTTTCCAACGCTGTGTGGTTTGATGTTTTATTTCCTTGATGGCCATTCTCAAAGCCTTCCATTCTTCAGCATCCACCTAGGTGAGGCTAGGGGCCCGTTTCACAAAGCTTGTTATCTATAACAACTGCTAAATCTCAGCCAATCAAATGCCATGATTTCAGTAGCTTATAAAAGTAGCTTGTAACTCGTTATTGATAACAAGTTTTATGAAACAGGGGCCAGATACACTATTGTCAAGTCTGCCTGGGGGGTTTCGGCCTAGTGAACATATAGTGGAACACATTGTGAAATATCTTGCATTATCCTGTTGGGATTCCTCTCTGTTCCTTTTCAGGATCCATTCCACCAAAGTCGACCATGAACGCCAGCGCACCTCCCTTCCAGATGACCAACTCCATGCGATCATCCCCTCAGATGCAGGCGATGCAGAACGCCCCCGCAGGCCAAGTGGGACAGCCCCAGGACATGGGTGCTTACACAGGCATGGACCAGAGCCAGGACTTCAACCATTCTGCTGGGAGGGATGTGGACAGGACGCATTCACCCTCACAGGATATGAAGATGGATCACCAGCAGCAATCAGAAGGACCAGGTAAGGATTCTTTATCAGCTTCAATGTTTTGTAGTTTTCCATTTTTGTTGAAGGTTGATTGAGAAACTGCGTAATTTTTGTATGAAATCTAACTTATTATATTCTTTCTACTGTACTAACCCTCTACCATGCAACAAATCTTGGAACAAATTCTCAAACCACAAAGATATTTATGGTTTTTGTATTGCCTTTTATCGTTGGTGGAAAGCATATTTCCTCATTTGTTGACAAGAATTAATAAACCCAATTAATAATTTTGTATTAGATACAAGGTAAATGCAGATGTAATATAATTTCTGTTTATTTCTCTGTAGGTAACTCGTACGGAAACAGCTACCAACCGCAATACTACAAGAACGGGCGTGGTGGCAAGCCTCGTGGCGGTGGTGGGAATCCTAACTTCCGTGGTAGCAGGGGTAATGCTCCATTCATCAGGGGTGGTACACGCTACACAGCACCACAGCAAAGGGGAGGAGGAGGAGGAGGAGGGGGAGGAGGTAAGACCTTTACATCCAATTCAATTCAATTCAATTCAAGTTAGGTTTTATTCAATCTCGTCAAAAAGTTTGAACGTCCGTGTGCTGCCCTCTATTTAATAATAATAATATTTAGCTTTTATATAGCGCTTAATACAAATGTCTCTAAGCGCTTTACAAATATACTATTACCCCGGTCATTGGATTCAGTGCTTGCCCGCACACACTGTGCACACAATCTCCACTCCCTGGGGAGCATTCCACGCACGAGCAACTTAAAGAGTGATATAAATCCAGATTATTATAACCGTGAAGGTTCCCCATTCCGATTCATTAACATGAATATTTTCCACAGGTCAAATGAATTTCAACACCTTTGGTGGTCATCGTGATGCCTTTGCACCCCGAGGCCCTGACATGAGCTACAACCCCAACGCTCGCTACGGTGGATTCAACCAGGTCCAGCAGCAGCAGGATCAGAGCTACTACAACAACAACAGACGTGGCGGAGGAATGCCCAGGGGTGGTGGAGGAAACAGAGGAGGTGGTAAGTTTCCAATGATATATTAAAGCCCCACTGCACTGCACTCTCTTCAAATTGATTTTAATCACTCATGCTTGAAATATGCATCATATGATTTGCTTCAAATGAATTGCTTCAAATGAATGAAGAGGATCTAAGCTTTACAAAAATGTGTCATTTATTAATTATAATTGTGATTAAGTTGAGATAAAACATCAATAATTCTCGGTTTTGTTTTTTCTGGGACGCACTGTATAGCAAACAATGCCTAATTGGTGCCCGTCGGTCCCTCATGATCCTCTTTTTCTTATGTTAATTGAGAGCTGATTTGATGAGATAACCACCTGTCAATGACCTTGCAGGGAGGTCTAATCTCTGTGACCTTTTTAGTGTCCTCTCACCCTTTTACCATCCCCTCATCTTTATACTCCCCTCTCACCTTTTTACTGCCCCCTCATCTTTTTACTACCCCTTACCATTAACCAACACCTCACCTTTTTACTAAGCCTGAGTTGTAACAGTAATGGTTCCCTGCCTAGTCCCCAACCATCACCTGAAACCTGGGTTTGAATATTTGATTTTGTGTATTTCAAAATTAAATTTCACACCAATGTTTTGCAATCAAGAACTTTAAAGAATACAGTTCACAAACTTAAATTTCAATTCAATTTAATATATATGCTTTAGAAATAAAAAAGACAAACAAAAGAAGTGTTGTTGAGGATTAGATATGATTATAATTGTATTACCCTTGTTTTGATGTGAATCACAGGTCGTGGTGCCCAGGGAGGACCCCGCAACCAGGCCCCTTACCGTGGGGGGCGGGGCAGCTTCGGCAAGCCCAGTCAGGTGACCGTCTAACCCTCCACAACGCAAGAGACGAGGGTGAAGAGGAGGAGAGACAGAGAGAGAGAGAGTCGCTGAAGGAGAGGACAAATCATGATGATTCTACTGTCTGCAGTATAGCCAAAACATTACATCAATTACATCAACAGCAGATTTAAACAATCTTTTGTTATTGATTTTTATTTTCTTTCAATTTTCCACCAAATTAGAAAGTTGGGCATCCTTAATGGTACATTTGATGAATCTGTATAATTTATCCGACCCAGGTTTATAGTTTATATTTATTTTCTACTTTGCATAGTCTTTTTTTTTGTACACATTTTCAATCATGAGATTTAGGCTATAGGATTTGATGTAGTGTTGGATGGCGAAACTGCAGAGGAGTGTGGAAGAGAAAAAAAATGGTTTAAAAAAAAATAGTAAAAGCTTGAAAAAAGTGTTGTTATAAAAAAAGAGGTGTGGTTTGGAGTTGCCAATTTGACGAAGCAAGGCAGCAATGGAACCACGCCAATTGTGTAAGGGTGAGGAGGTCTTATTCTGTGGATCAATTATTTTTTTCAGTTATTGTTTCTGTTAGGTATTATTATAAGATAATATATAATCAAAATTGCAAATGTATGAATACGTACAGAATCGAGCTTCACCATCTGTAATGAGTTTACATACCAACTTTTTTTTACTGGACCCGTGAAAAAAACGCTGCTTTCTTGTGCATCACCTAGAAGAGTTTAGAGTCTGTAAGGTTTGTCAGGGGTCACTTTGTTATGAAAAGAAAGAAGCATGTGTACTTTGCTTGATTCTCCCTCGCATGCAATATCCGGTTAAATTCTTATTAACTGACGCAAGAGAAAGTCATTAATATTTTGATGACCACCGATTCCTTTGAAATCCTTGTCCAGATATGAAACGGAAAATCGCTGCTTTTTAAAAATGATGACATAACTAAGTGTACTTCGCTTCACATTTCTGTTTCTTCAAACACAGATCTCAGTGAATACGCGTAGGACCTTTGTTGTGCGCAGTTACCATTCATTTACACTTTTTCAAGAATGAAACAAACACAAACATCTCTGAATGAGCCCGAGTGAGTTTTTATTCAGAAATTGATTGGGGGGGGGGGGGGGATTTCAAATCTTATCGTTTCTTTAGGGAGTAGGAATTTCAGTGTCTCTTGTATCAAGTAGGCACTGCTCAATGTGAGGTAGAGGCACAAATATACACAACCAAACTTTGTTAGGTGACTATATGAGCTTCTATTAAAGAAAAGATATTTGTCATCAAAGTAGGAAACTCTTTGCACAACGCATTTCTACTAAAATAGTTCTGTTGCACAAGATTACATCCATTTATGCATACCGTACATTAGCCTACACATTCAGGCATTGCTGGTATAATTTTGATTAAAGTTTTGATCATTTCCTCTAGCTTTTGTGTTGGAAGACATTCCTGACGTTGTAATATTTTTGCTTTGTACCCTCTAAGAGTATCATTGGTAGGAATACTGCCGATACCTTAGTACCCATACATATGTGCATCATGTGGACAATTTGAATTGAATTACTTTTGGTATCTGTGTGGGCGCTGGGTTAGGTTGCTGTAGAGCATGACTGCGTACCTATTCTGTCTCTCTTCTGCTTTTGTGTATGATCAATGTTAAAAGTGAATCCATTTGTGAATTGATGACAACTATGAGATTATCTTGGCATCTGATAGAAGGTAAGAAAGTGATACTTTGAAATACAAATCCGAAGCTCATTATTACATATCTTTTTGGTTAGAGGAAACTACTTTGTTAAATTACTTTGTTAGATCAACATAAGCAGTATCAACAATTCCATCCTAAAACAGTTTCATGTGGTGATCATATTTGTTATCAAGTTTGCCTCTACATTGCGTGTAAATACACATGAATCCATCGTGGAGGGAAACAAAAGGTTTATCCTAGACTACTTGTTGCAAGGCCCAACTAATGAACTACTGCATAGTGTATTTCATTCAGCAAAATGCAGTTCACATGTAACTTTATTGTTGCCATGTCAGACAAGCCTCAGGCAAATTTTGGTTGTCTGTTATAGCAGCATGCTTAAATGTTTCATAGGGCAACTAGATATTTGCAATGTACAATTGTATTGGGTTGGAATATGATATTTGTAAGTTACACTGTCACTATTGCATAATGCACATTCAGTTTTACTTTTGTCATCCTGTTGTTATTCATTGCCCCCAAATCATCCATCCACTTCTGACGGACTTCAATTATGCTACAAACCAATGTCATGTGCTTGTTTCATTATCAATGCAGTCCCAAATATTTACTTCTCTGTTAAGCATCGATGAGATATGAAGTGGTAAGCCATGGCAATTTTGTTTAATGAGGCGCCCCGCAAGTTTCACATTTCTGTATCTCATAACACCGATCTAAGCAGTTACGCGTGGGACCTTTGTTGGGCAGTTGCCATACACATTATTGAAGAGAAAGAAAAATCGCTGTGGTTTATCATTTCATATCTGAACGAGCCTCAATTATTACCAGTGTTTAATCTCTCATGAAACGTCTTTGTAAATGATGAAATGCATATTTTTGTTTGTAATTGCTTGTATTTGAGAGGGGAAAGGAACCAGTTCAAAACTGTCATCCAGTGCATTTTCTTTTCTCCAATAATTTCCACATAAACCAAGAATATTTGGTGTCACTAACGTTTGTTTAGATTCCTGTTCTGTGTTCTTTTGTTACGGATAGCTCAATTTTTGCCTTAAATCTACTGTGATTTCTTGAAAGATTGCATAACAAAGTGGTGCGCACGGTTTTAGTTGGTTTGTATAACTGAGATTCTGTACCATGCATTCATGCAATAAAAAAAAAATCTCTTCAAATATAAATCTCTTTGTCTCGTGTTTTTTTTCTTCACGGGACTCTTGGGTGAGATGCGAGTGAAATGTTTGGCATGGTTAAATACCATACAGGTGTTGCATTTATAGCTGGAGAAATTAACAAATTAGGACTGATTATTACATTGAATTAATTAACTTCTCTGGAGTTCTCTTTACCTTCTCTCTCTTTCTTCCTTTTCTAGGAGTACCATACCTCTCTCTATTAATGTTTTCATACCATCTTTCCTTCTCCCTCCTTTTTTCTTTCTTCCTTTTCCACAAGTACTTTACCTTCTCTCTTTGATCATTTTCTCATACAATCTTTCTCTCTCCTTTTCTCTCTCTTCCACAAGTACCATACCTCTTTCTTATCATTCTCTCATACTATCTTTCCCCCTCTCTTTCTTCCTTTAAAGGTACTATGTCCCATTTGCAGGCCAAAAAAAATGAAAAAGTTAAATTCCAACTGCATTTGAAAGATAATACTAATTTAGAACATCCCTAAAAAGAAAATGTCTTCAAGTGGGAAAATAACAACTATTAGTTGTCAAATCTGTTCATGTATGTTATTACCAAAGAAGAAAAAAAGCCAGTTAGTCACTCAATAGTGTCTGACAGTGAAGTCTAGCAAGTAAACGGGTTTCCTTGCATAATTTGAATATGAGGACACTGCTAACGTTTAAATTTCACAGATAGGACATACATGACATATTCCTAATTCCTGCAAAATTTGAGGTTGGCTGCAAAAGGGACATAGTACCTTTAAGAGTACCATACCTACCATACATGTTCTCATACTATCTTTCCCCCTCTCTTTCTTCCTTTAAAGGTAATACAAAGTTTTGGGAAATTTTGAAAATTGGGTGGATAGTGAATCTTTACAATTTCGATATATTTGGGTGCCCCTGTTGATGTATTATAAGCACTCAAAAAATTAGCCCCTTAAGCACTTCTGTTTTCGAGAAAAATTGAATATAAAAATTTACCGGTGCTCCCGGTAAATTTTGATAAATTTCAAATAGCGCCTATGGCCGTACAATGGTAGCTGCGACCATGAAAATCTCAGAATATGTAGTTGGGATATATAATTTCCAAACGGGAATAGCTAATCGGTCGATTTTAGTCAAGAAACAATGTTTCATAGCTAAATTAATATATTGACCTTGAGAGGGAGCTATACAACTTAAAGAGTTTATTATTTATAATTTCATAACTTTAGTCTCGATATCAACCGCGACAACGATCAATGTATATTGTAGGAACGCATATGCTTCCAATATGTTAATTTGAACCAAATTCATGACCCCATACCAAAACTTTGTAATACCTTTAAGAGTACCATACCTTATCTCTCTGATCATGTTCTCATACTATCTCCCCCTCCTTTTCCACAAGTACCAAACCCTCTTTTCCACGAGTACTTCACGTTATCTCTCTGATAATTTTCTCATACTATCTCCCCCTCTCTCCTCCTTTTACACGAGTATCAAACCCTTTCAATTTTCTCATACCATCTTTCCCCCTCTTTCCTTTTCTCTCTCTCTCTCTCTCCCTTTTCCACGAGTACTTCACGTTATTACTCTGATCATTTTCACATACTATCTCCCCCTCTCTCCTCCTTTTCCACAAGTACCAAACCCTCTCATTTTCTCATACCATCTTTCTCCCTCTCTCCCTTTTCCACAAGTACTTCACATTATCTCTGATCATTTTCACATACTATCTCCCCCCCCCCCTCTCTCCTCCTTTCCCACAAGTACCAAACCCTCTCAATTACTCATACTACCCCCCCCCTCTCTCCTTTTCTAAGAGTACTTTACCTTCTCTCTCTGATTATTTTCTCATACTATTTTTTCATACTATCTTCCCCCCTCTCTCTCCTCTGGATCTCCTTTCTTATTCCTGTTACTATCTTCTCTGTGTTCTCTCTATCAATTCTCCCACCTTTTCATACAATCTCTTGTAAACCATGCAAAGCATTATATATTGACAGACAGTTCAAGTACATTTTGGTACATTTCAATTTAATGACAATAAAGCATAAGCACAAGATAAACATAGACTTGTAATCCAATCAGATAATAAAAAATCTCTACCTTTACACAAACACATTGCTCTGTCTTCAATAAACAAATAAATAACACTGATCAACTGAAATTTAATAAACATTTTTAGACAAAATTTCATTTCACTACGCCACGGTTACACACTTCAGCTCGAGGCTGTTCTTCTGAGTTTCCATAGAACATGATAAAAACATAATGTACAAGAAAGAAAAATATATTCATCAATAATACAATACATCAATCATTAATACAAATAAGCTGCATTTAAAAGGATCAAGAAGAAATGACAACTATGTAAATCATGTTAATATTTGTCTTCATCAGCTTGAGTTTGCCAAATAACCACAATTTTCAGACTCTGGATATTATCCCGAAGCTCAAAATTGTCTCGGATGGGAGCAAATTAGAGATCGGGATAGTTAAAATAGAGCTGATGAAGACAGGCCTACTGTGAGAGAATGATCACTCAACCATGTAACTCCATCTTGGTATGATACGAGGGCCTATTCGCCAGTTGAACAAGGTAATTCTTGTCAAATACAATTTTCAATACTGTTAATTGTAAATAAGGGCAAAATATACCGGTAGACAGAGATTTGTAACTTAGTTTCAAGCCCAACGTACACTAGGCCTATACTATCTTCCTGCGATCTAACTTTCAAAGAAATTGCAATAAAATATAGAAATCTTAAAGGTGAAAACCTAAAGTTTGAAAAAATAAAGGCAAATTATCATTTCAAATAAAAGTAAAATTTAGTCACAAAATTAGGGTTAAATTCAAAAACCATTTGAAAGTTATTCCATTTTTAATTCATGAATTATGAAAAAAGTGAAAGATATTATATCCTTTGCAGGCAGCTCTTCATTTTGAATTAATCTGTACCTCTTCAATCCCCTGTTATTTACTCAAACTTTTTGTGACCTTGCTTCTATCATGAACAACCAAAGAATTGAGTTCGAGAGAGAGAAAAGTTGAAGTGGTTGATATGTTTACAACATATCGGGTATACAAGTAATAATTTGTTCCCATATATGACAGTTGTTTGTTGGTAGTAAGTATATTAGTTTTTTATATTTGTGTAGAATTATGCGAGTGTCAGACTATGTTGCATCGCATGTACTGATGACTTTGAAGTGTACTTTTTTTCTGTGTCATCACAAATAATGGCAGAAAATGGCTTGTTGGCTTTAATAAGCAGTCACTTAGCAATATCTTGGACTGAAGACATTTAACTATCAGGGTATCAACATGTCAGAGAGAACTATATATGTTCAGTATTAACAATTTTAAGGAAAAAAGGGAGAGGGTCCATGATTTTTTTGGGCTGAGAAAAAAAGAAAAAGGGGGGGGGGGGCGGATTCTCATGTGCCACACAGATGCATTCGAAATGAGGGCCGAAGAGTTCCTGGAAAGAATGAAGGCACCTTCTTTCTCTCCTGAGGGAAGCAATGCAACGGGAAGTTCATGTATGAACTCTATTAGAACTAAGGGGGAGAATAGAAGGAGTAAACAGGAATTTTGCTAGGGAAGTATGATTATGAAAGTATGAAATATGAATGATTTGAATCAACATTTTCTGCCTTGAAAGTTTTATGGATTGAAAGTTTTACGGATTGACAGTTTTATGAATTGAAAGTTTATGACATTGATATGTTGGTGAGATATACAGAGGAGGGGCAGCTTCTCATGTGTCATTCGGAAGCATACCAAATGGGCGCTGAAGACTTCTTAGGAAGGATGAAGGCAACTTCTTTCTCTCCTGAGGGAAGCAACGTAAAACGGCATCATGGCAGCAACCGAAGGGAAAGAACCTTGCCATAGTTTTAAAAGGCTGATAGATTTTTGTTATGCCATCTTCATCGAAGGTGATGCTGGAGGCATTATACCATCATAGTAAGTTTGATTTATGCCAAAGAATATGCAAACTCATTCTTTCAAAGAATCTGTATATTACCTGAGGAGATGACTCTATATTCTGCTTATATTTTAAAGCCAAGTGATTAATATACTCTCAACATATATTGCTATGAATTTATATCAAATTATTTTAACTAGAATCTAAACTGAGGGGCACCAGTTTACCCCCATGACCGATACCCGACCCAAAAGGAAGCAGGGGAGGCGCGCCAGCACCCCCATCAACTCGGGATGAAAGCAAGGGTGGCCTGGGGGAGGAGGAGCAATGCCCCGCGTAGAGCCTACCAGGCCGTACCTAGTTGGCCTGTTCCCAAGGAGAGGTGATTCTATCGGGGTGGGGGCGGGGAACGCTACCGCCAGCCCCACAACGAGCCACAGGGAGACAGAGGAGAGGCATTTAGCCAACCGTCTGTATACATGCAGGCAGGGGGGCGGAGCATCGGCGAGCATTTCCCTGCAAATTTAGCGCTTTTCCGGATGCCCGCGAGTGGGACCACCCACAGCTTTTAAACCAGCTATGCTGTTGTTTGGAGGGGTTGGCAAGTGACTTCTTCGATATGACGCAAGAGCGTGACCCGGGGGTAGGGTATTTCGCGATGGTGTGCCATCTAGAGGGCAGGTTTGGGTATGTCCTCGTGCCACACAGATGCATTCAAAATGGGGGCTGAAGAGTTCCTGGAAAGAATGAAAGCACCATCTTTCTCTCCTGAGGGAAGCAACGCAAAACGGCATCATGGCAGCCGCTGAGTGGAAAGAGTCTTGCCATAGTTTATAAAAGGCTGATAGACTTTTGTTATGCTTTCTCTAAGACCTGCAGCACCAGAGGCTACAAGACCTGGGGGGTGTTTCACAAAGATCCTAAGTCAAACTTAACTCTAATTTGGACTTAAATAGTATGGAGAGCCATTTGTAGCCTTAAAATAAAATATTAAAAAGCAAAAATCCAAGTATTTTAGACTTTTCATAAATCCCACATCAAGAACATGAAATCTCCTTGATAATTGAAAATATGAATGATTTGAATCAACATTTTATGCCTCAAAAACAAACTTTTACAAAATATTTTCAAATATGCTAACGGCTCTCCATAATTATTAAGTCTAACTTAGAGATAAGTTCAACTTAGGATCTTTGTGAAACACCCCCAGAGGCTCCAAGCCCTGTATTGCTGGTGGAGGAAGAGGTGTCACACATGGACACAGAGGAAGATGATATATGAACAACCCATTTTTTCTCAAATTCACATTTGAACTCTTTGTTTTTCTGTTTATATAATATTCCAAAGCCAACTGATTAATATACTCTCAACATATATTGCCAGAATATATATCAAATTATTTCATCTAGAATCTAAACTGTAATTCTGTTTTGTTTTAAAATTATGCCAATCTATGTACATTGTAATTAGATATGTTTATTTTGTAATTTTGCATGTTTTTATCTGTGAACTGTATTGCAATTCAGCCATTAACGGCTGCAAAGATATATTTTAATAAACCTTTGAATTGAAATGGAATTGAATTGAATAGATGATAAAGATGATGATGATATAGCCCTCTCAAAGCCTGGCCAGAGAGGATAACTGTTGAACTTCATCCTCAGCTGATAAATGACATAACAACATGGCATGTGTGCCCAGGTAATCCGGACTATATCGTCTAAGAATCTGTGCTGTGTAACAAACCAGCCAGACATCTCTACAGTACGCCACAAATCATGCCCAATCGCAAAAAGAAGGTTGATGCGATGTATGTAAATTATATCGATCAGACTTGGCAGCTGTCTACAGGCAATGGAGATGAACCACCAAGCCTGAGACAAACTTCAAGTATAGGAAAAACTCAAAACTGGCCGAAAGACTAAAGGCATCAAAAACAAGAGGCAAGATGACTATGAAAGAAAAGTTCATTAAAGAGAAAAGGAACATTCAGAAAACCGCAAGGAATTACCTTGTCGCATGCATGCTCTACCAACGGGCTATCTCGATTGACAAGACCGCGCAATGGAAGAAAAAATGGATCACAGGAAGGCCTATTTCAGGCATTCAGAGAAGTTACTCCTGGTAGAGGCATTCAAGAGTAGGAAAATCACTTCAAAGCTGAATTTTGTTAATGTTTCAAATCCAATATAAAGCATATGTACATGACTACTAAAGAGGCCTACCAATAAATATAATTTATGCATATATTTCTTCCCAGATATTTCACTTGTCAAGTGAAATAGAGTACCTCCACTGAAGGAATCCGCCTGGCCAAAACAAGTTCCATATTATTTAGCTGTTCAACGAATTAGCCATCTTGGAAATCAAGAAAGTCTTCTTGATCTGTTGGAGCATATAAAGCTACATGTGAGTTAAATCATTGTTATATGTCTCATAAGTTTTACTTTCACACTTCAATGTATGCACAGCAATGTAATCATTTTGCACAATGTTTGTTCACAATATGTTATGTTGATAATGTTTTCAATCCAATACTCCTGAAAGAGAAACCGGGGCATTTACACTGGGGCTAAATATAATTTGTTTCTTGTCATGTCGTTAAAAAACCCAAGTCTTTTCACCACCTGAGCTTAGTTGGCGGAGGTAATGTAAATCAAACGGCAAAGAGAGTTATGAAGAAACTCGGCTCAAACTCTCTCTGGACACATTTCAATGTACTGGGAGGTGAGGTGAATCAAACGGCAAAGAGAGTTATGAAGAAACTTGGCTCAAACTCTCTCTGGTCACATTTTAATGTACTGGGCAGAAAAGGCAAGAGTGGAATGAAGACGATTTAGCAATTTAATGACGAAGTATGACATCAATGAATATCATGCAAACCACACAATGATTATACACACGTATACACTTACAATTCAATTTTGTTTTCATATATTTAGGATGGATGCCCACAAGGGAACACTGAAGGCAAAAGAAAGCATTCAAAGTCATTTGCTACAAAGTCATTGGTATCTGCACACGCATGCGATATAAGCAGTACAATGTTGGCACTAGAATCTCTCACATAATGAATGTACATGTAGTAGGAGAAATCGAAAAACTGCTTAAAGCAGATGATGAGGGGCAGACAATGGACAACAATAGTGTTGTTAAAAAAAACAAAGAACTGGTTAAGCAGAGCCACGCTCTAAAAAAGGAGTTGCACAAATTGCGAGAAAGGATGGCTGTAATGCAGACTGAATTGGATACCTCAAGAGCAAGTTGGGATGCCATAAGCATATTTGATGACAATTCCCAAGAAGCAAGTGAAAATGTGACGGTAACAGACACTCCTACATGTAATGAGCTGGATTCATCAGATCTGAATGAAGAGAGCATACTGGAAGGGAGCCTGTTTTCTGACACTCCAAAACAAGAAATCAATTAAGGAAAATGTGACAAACAGCAGTCAAAATTGGGTTTAAGAATTTCAAATTGACATAGCAGTCAAAATTTATTATCTAAGAATTTTGTTATCGATATAAATTGTAGATCACATTGGAGAACGGAAAGCAAGTAAGTCTTCCTGCAGAAGAAGCAGATTTGGAATCTTTAAGCCAGTTATTCCTGGATAATGAGAATTTCACAGTAGATGACCTAGCCTTTTAGCCACAATTCCAGTCTACGCCAAAACCCTGAATAGAACCAAGGAGAAAGAGGCACAGAGCAGTGATGATATGTAGAGATTGGGAGTGAAGAAGTAGATGATTAGCGTGATGAAGACAACACGCCAGAGAGTTATAAGGCAAATGACAGGGTTCATATTATTAGTCTTGCTATGCTCTGGACTATATAATTGTTGAAATTCATGAATACTTAGGAGTAGAATTTGCACAATGTTGCAATGAAGATAATATATATTTCTATTATAAGAACAAGCTGACATAAAGGCTGAGGGGACCCTGGCAGGTCATTGCCACAGCTTAGCTGGATTCTTTGATTTTTTGGCAACAACAAAGCAAAAACACACCTCTTCCAGCTGCCAAGGCATTGAATCCCTGCGGCAAAAAGATAAGGAATGGAGAAAGATCGGAGCATCACTGCATGAGGAAGGTAGAGTCAGATCTAAGGAAGAGCCTGCATGAAGCAGCTGGAAACAAACTGTCAAATGAAAGAAAACTCTCAAGCGGGCCAAACTTTTGGTCTAGATGTCCATTATATCATATGTCTAACAGTCTGTACTGGCCGCAAAGTCAAAACTTTCAAACCATTACCATATTTAAACAACCAAAGCAAACATCTGCTTTTTATTAAATTCCCGGAGGAACCACAGATAACTTTCCGCCACCCTGCCAGTGTGGCCGAACGCAATAGTGCTACTAAAGAGTTCCCTATTGCAAATACCTGTAGCATCCATCTCCAGTTGCCAATACTGCCAAATTACAACAAGTTTGCTGAGAGGATGAAACAGGCAATACAAAGCAACCAAAGATAACTTTCCGCCATCCGACCAGTGTGGCAGAAGAAAATAGGGTAACAACAGAGTTCCCTATTGCAAATACCTGTAGCATCCATCTCCAGTTGCCATTACTGCCAACCTTACATCAAGTTTGCTGAGAGGATGAAACAGGCAATACAAAATCCGCTCATGTTTCTGCTGGAATGAGTTCTTGCCGATAAATACTATTATCCTGCATTAGCCACATGAGGACCAGTTTGACATTTCCTTTTTCAAATCACATAAGTGGAAGGTCCTTTTGATGGAGACAAACGCTGTTTGTCACTGACAATCTGTGCCGATGGATTTGACCCTTTCAATCACTTGAAGGTTCAGTATTCCATGACACCATGGCACACGAGGACTAGTTTGACATTTCCTTTTTCAAATCACAGAAGTGGATGGATTTGTATGCGGTGGACGGTCCGTTTAATGGTGACAAACGTTGTTTGTCACTGACAATCTGTGCTGATGGATTTGACCCTTTCAATCACTTGAAGATTCAGTATTCCAGGACACCTGAAAAGATAATCGAATGTGTTTTTGTTTCAGGGCACACGAGGACCAGTTTGAAATTTCCTTTTTCAAATCACAGAAGTGGATGGATTTGTATGCGGTGGACGGTCCGTTTAATGGAGACAAACGCTGTTTGTCACTGACAATCTGTGCCGATGGATTTGACCCTTTCAATCACTTGAAGATTCAGTATTCCATGACACCTGATAAGATAATCAAATGTGTTTTTGTTTCGTATTTGATTTAATGGACACACCCAGGCCAGACTTCCGATATGGACAACTGCCCAACATGTGCTGAACAGAGACGTGATGAGAACGGAAAGGCAAGGAAGTCTTTTCATTACTTGCCACTTATCCCAAGGATCCAACGATGGTATCAGGTAAATGCTATAACGATGAGACCCTTACATTACCTTACCCTCTACCATAATATACATGTACATTTCTGATAGCGGGGTGTACCCCTGAGGTCGATAGGTTGAAGTGGCATATATACGACCATATGCCGGAATGCTTCCGATTCCGTATGGGTGGGAAGTGCCCCATCCTGAACTCGGCTACCCAGCAGATTGCGTGCCTGCGGTATTTGGCACGGGTGCTGACTGGGTCGGAGAGCATACGGGGTCTGAAGGGATATTTTGAGCGGCGGCCACATCCCTACGCCTATAATGTCCCTGAGCACTTTGAGCGGGAGGTCCGCCACCTTACCTTGGCGGTGGGATGGTCAATCCAGTCGGACATCACCGTGCTCCCCCCTGGTACTCAGTTGACGGAGGTGATGTGAATCAAACGGCAAGGAGAGTTATGAAGAAACTTGGCTCAAACTCTCTCTGGTCACATTTCAATGTACTGGGAGGTGATGTAAATCAAACGGCAAGGAGAGTTATGAAGAAACTTGGCTCAAACTCTCTCTGGTCACATTTCAATGTACTGGGAGGTGATGTGAATCAAACGACAAGGAGAGTTATGAAGAAACTTGGCTCAAACTCTCTCTGGACACATTTCAATGTACTGGACAGGAAGGGCAAGCGTCGAATGAAGACGATTTAGCAATTCAATGACTAAGTATGATATCAATGAATATCATGCGAACAACACGATTATTAGCTACACATGTATACACTTATAAATTTATTCAATTCAATTTTGTTTTCATTTATTTAGGATGGATGCCCACAAGGGAACACCGAAGGCAAAAGAAAGCATTCAAAGTCGTCTGTTACAACTAGTTGGTATCTGCACACGCATGCGATATAAGCAGTACAATGTGGACACTGGAATCTCTCACATTATGAATGTAGTAGGGGAAATCAAAAAGCTGCTTAAAGCAGTCGATGAGGAACAGACAATGGACACAAATAGTGTTGTTAAAAAAAACAAGGAACTGGCTAAGCAGAGCCACGCCCTCAAAAAGGAGTTGCATGAGATACGAGAAAGGATGGCTGTAATCCAGACTGAATTGGATACCTCAAGAGCAAGTTGGGATGCCATAAGCATGTTTGATGACGACGATTCCCAAGAAGCAAGTGACGATGTGACGGTAACAGACACTCCTACATGTAATGACCTGGATTGATCTGATAACAAAGAAGGGAGCATACTGGAAGGGAGCGTGCTTCTGACTAGTACTCCAAAACAAGAACCAAATTAGGAAAATGTGACAAACAGCAGTCAAAATTGGGTTTAAGAATTTCAAATTGACATAGCAGTCAAAATTCTTATCTAAGAATTTTAGATCACATTGGAGAACGGAAAACAAGTAAGTC
Source organism: Strongylocentrotus droebachiensis (assembly GCA_035222895.1). NCBI lineage: Eukaryota > Metazoa > Echinodermata > Echinoidea > Camarodonta > Strongylocentrotidae > Strongylocentrotus > Strongylocentrotus droebachiensis. Next base: position 96,593 of record JAVYIG010003531.1, on the reverse strand, counting down.
TTCCTGCAGAAGAAGCAGATTCGGATTCCTTAAGCCAGTTATTCCCGGATAATGAGAATTTCACAGTAGACGATTTAGCCTTTCAGCGACAATTCCAGTCTATGCCAAAACCCGGAATAAAACCAAGGAGAAAGAGGCGAATTTGATTGAAACTGATGTATACATTTATGATGAGCAGAACTCTAAATGGAGTCGGGCAAGGATGAGCAACTCTGACAAAGGAATTTACTTGAGACATACACAACGTATACATTACGATGTTGTTTTGTCAGTACAATCAGACCAGTGTGATAATCCCATCGAACAGCACAATGGAACTGAAATGGAAAACACACTTAATTCTGATGCCACAATATCAAGAGAAATGCACATCAAGCACACATCAATGTCCTAAAGAGTTATCCAAAGCGGCATCAGAAAATGTTGGTGACAATATAAGCATCCCCATCACTGATTTGCGAACAGTTGATCCATGTACATGTAGTATGAGTGACCAATGGAAGTGGAAAGAAAACTGGATCGTATGTTGCTCCAGAAGTGTCTATGCTAATTGAACAAAAGACATTGAATGAAGGTGCAGAGATTGGGAGTGAAGAAGTAGATGATTCGCGTGATGAAGACTACACGCCAGAGAGTTATAAGGCAAATGACAGGGCTCCTATTATTATTCTTGTTATGCTCTGGACTGCATCATTGTAGAAATTCATGACTACTTGGGAGTAGGATTTTAACGATGTTGCAATGAAGATTATATATATTTCTATTATAAGAACAAGCTGACATAAAGGATGAGGGGACCCTGGCAGGTCATTGCCACAGCATAGCTGGATTTTTGATTTTTTTTTTTTGGTTTTGCGACAACAAAGCAAAAATACGCCTTCTCCAGCTACCAGGGCATTGAATCCCTGTGGCAAAAAGATAAGGAATGGAGAAAGATCGGAGCATGACTGCAAAAGGAAGGCAGAGTCAGATCTAAGGAAGATCCAGCGGGAAGCAGCTAGAAACAAACTGTCAAATGAATGAAAACTCTTCAAGCGGGCCAAAGTTTTGGTCTAGATGTCCATTATATCATATGTCTAACAGTCTGTACTGGCCGCAGAGTCAAAACTTTCAAACCATTACCATATTTAAACAACCAAAACAAACATCTGCTTTTCATTACATTCCCGGAGGAACCACAGATAACTTTCCGCCATCCCACCAGTGTGGCAGAAGAAATTAGGGCAACAACAGAGTTCCCTATTGCAAATACCTGTAGCATCCATCTCCAAATGCCAATACTGCCAACTTACGTCAAGTTTGCTGAGAGGATGAAACAGGCGATACAAAGCAACCAAAGATAACTTTCCGCCATCCGACCAGTGTGGCAGAAGAAAATAGGGTAACAATTAGAGGATGAAACAGGCGATACAAAATTCGCTCATGTTTCTGCTGGAATGAGTTCTTGCCGATAATTATTATTATCCTGCATTAGCCACATCTCTCAGGGCACATGAGGACCAGTTTGACATTTCCTTTTTCAAATCCCAGAAGTGGATGGATTTGTATTCGGTGGACGGTCCTTTTAATGGAGACAAACGCTGTATGTCACTGACAATATGTGCTGATGGATTTGACCCTTTCAATCACTTGAATGAAGGTTCAGTATTCCATGACACCATGGCATACGAGGACTAGTTTGACATTTCCTTTTTCAAATCCCAGAAGTGGATGGATTTGTATTCGGTGGACGGTCCTTTTAATGGAGACAAACGCTGTTTGTCACTGACAATATGTGCTGATGGATTTGACCCTTTCAATCACTTGAAGGTTCAGAATTCCATGACACCATGGCACACGAGGACTAGTTTGACATTTCTTTTTTCAAATCCCAGAAGTGGATGGATTTGTATTCGGTGGACGGTCCTTTTAATGGAGACAAACGCTGTTTGTCACTGACAATCTGTGCCGATGGATTTGACCCTTACAATCACTTGAAGGTTCAATATTCCATGACACCTGATAAGATAATCGAATGTGTTTTTGTTTTGTATTTGATTTAATGCACACACCTAGGCCAGACTTCCGATATGGACAACTGCCCAACATGTGCTGAACAGAGACGTGATGAGAACGGAAAGGCACGGAAGTCTTTTCATTACTTGCCACTTATCCCAAGGATCCAATGATCGTATCAGGTAAATGCTATAGCGATGAGAACCTTATATGTTATTGATATAGTCTAATATAAATGTCTGACCCTCACTAATTTTAATGAACTTCCTTGGGTGGAAGCTCTTAGACAGGGACGTGCTGAATACGGCGAAAATATGAACACGCACGCTTTATTGACGTGGACCTATTACAAATGGACTGTCAATGTCGTATTAAAAATGTTGAGAACAAAGAAAGGATGAAAACGGAAAGGCAAGGAAATCTTTTCATTACCTAAAAAGGAAGAAGAAAAAAACTTATTTCTTAAGCCAATTGTCAAAACATTATAATAATAATTGTCATCACAGATGATCAGAAACCTGTGACGTTCCAATTCCAATTCCAAAACCATGCTAATTCATTTCGTTTATTTATTAACTAAATAATTCAATAGTTGGAGCCTGCATGCATGTTCAAGCCCTATGACGCTCGTTATGCTCAATCAGGTTGAAAGATGGAGGAGAGTTGGTATCTGTGCAGTGGCATTGACAGCAAAGAGAGAAATGTCCAAAGAAGATTTACAAGGTATGGTTCATGAAAATCTTTGAGGTAACACTTGCATTTTCCAATTAATGTACTGTGTTCAATAATCAAATGAATAAACCACATGAACAGATATAATCACATAATTCTAATCATTTTATTATGACATACAATGAACATTCTATCATGATTATTCCTATGATAGGATTTCCCTGTTTATATTTCTGTTATAGGGCGGTCAAATTTACTAATTAAATTCTATGAATAATAACCTTGGCAGAATAGTTTATCTGAATGTATTTTGTGTGTGTGTGTGTCATTGACAATTTTGTAGGCCTTTCTGCAAAATTGAAATTGGCACTGTGTATACATTTGATAGTTTATGTCACTCCTTCTGATCTTAGGTTTACAAACTGGAGATTTTGATTTGGTCTTCTCATCACCTGAAGTAATAACATCAGCAACATGGTGGCCATGGCTGCAGAAGAACAAAGGCAGATTCTCCCTCTTAGCACTGGATGAAATGCGAGTCACAAGAAAAATATAGTTTTGTCATTTGACGAAATGAAAGTCAGTGAAGGACTTGTGTATTCACATTCTACAGGCAACATCACTGGCTCTACGAGCCTACATGTAGGTAGTTTGTCAGATGAGTTTGACCAATAAACGAGGATGTGCAAGGGGGAAAAACAAGAACTGGCCACTCTTGTTTTGACTCATACAAAGTGCCAATAGCCTCATCACCACATCATCCCATAAAAAGAGGAAGTCAAGGAAAATTCTGGTTGCACAAGTGATCAGCTCTTTTCTATTGTGCATGAAGTAATCAAGCTACTTGAACTTTCTGGTTTCCATGTACCGGCTCTTGTTTCGGATGGGGCATCTCAGAATCGCAAATTGGGTCAGTATGCATCGGAACTGATCACCTATTATAATTATTTTCTGAAGTTTTTTAAATGGGCTTTGGTTTTTCTGTTTATTTTCAACGTTTGCAACATTCCAGCCAAAGAAGGAAGAGAGGACTTCACCACAATAGAGCAGTTCGTTACCTTTGTGACTGACACACTACCTGGGGGATCCACAGACATAGAGATGAATCTGGTTTTCATGTACCGGCTCTTGTTTCTGAAGGGGCATCTCAGAATCGCAAATTCTACGACATGCTGCGGAAACGCCTCAAGGATCCATTGTCCATCAAAGGAAACAAAGGAAAGTTTCTATCAGCAGTACTGCTCCACAGCAGACTGAGACTCCCTTTTCTGAACCCCATGCTGGCAGAGCTCTTGATCAACACTGATCCCCCTTGGGTCATAGACCTCATCCCTGATGACAGGAAGAGAGAAAGTGTACAGAAGGTTCATGAAGCATCCATTCAGGAGGAGGAATTGACAACAGCCCTTGATGGGTGCACCTTTGTTAATAAACCTTCCAATACGCAGAAATTCCTGGGAAAATTGTGCGTAGGGGGGAGGGGGAAAGGAACAATGTTAGTGTGATGGAACAAACGAGAGGGGGCAACCGGGGAAGTGCAATAAGGGGTAGGAGTACCCACAATCAAAGAATAGAGAGTGCATGGGTTGATGTATGGTGTGGTGTGACGAACCTCTATCATGATCTCTTCTCATATATGGAAGAAGAGAACCTCTTTGATACTGACAACGAGATTCATGTTTGGGCGCTCCATTTTGATTTTGTACCCCGCCTAAATAACCATCTCAAAGTCTTCCAATCACAGTGGAACAATCATGATCTTCGTACTGAAAATCACCTTCCCCTATTCAGCTCAACGTGCAGGGGTGATGCCACAGAGCAGAAGAGACCATACTGCAATAAGGGATATGTTTGGGCCCCTTCATCAAGATCATGTTGCCATTCCAAGAGGAGTGGATGAGGATCAGTTGGTGGAGGCTCCTACCTCTAATTTTGTTGTTCTACATGACCATTTAGTTTCGTTGCGACAACAAATTGATCCTAGATAACAAAGTACAAAGGAAATGAAGGCGTGCGCAGGATGGCAAGCGCACTATTCTACAAATGAAAGGGTATCTTCAGAGGGCTGGGTCAGAATGCATCGGAACTGATCACCTATTATAATTATTTTCTGAAGTTTTTAAATGGGCCTTGGTTTTTCTGTACATTTTCAACGTTTGCAACATTCCAGCCGAAACAGGAAGAGAGGACTGATACACTACCTGGGGGATCCACAGACATAGAGATGAATCGACGTCGCAAGCTGTTGTTGATAATGAGGTTGTCAGGGGGTTTAGATCCGTCTTCACAGGAACGATGCTTCACCATTATAAAGTTCACCTCATGTCGAGGCTGGGAAAGTTTAAATCCGAGGCAAATGCAAGCTAGCATGTGACCCAGGTGAAGAGGGTTATAGCCTCTTCCCTTTGCAATGGGTCATTGGATGGCCTTCTCAACGTCGAGGAGGCCTCAACCATGTGGCTGAGGGGACTGTGGCAAGTTATTGCCACAGTGTAGCCGGTTTTTTCGATTTTTTTTTGGCCACCGGAAAATTAAAGAACGCCTTCTCCAACTACCTTGGCATCCAGTCCCTCCAGCAAAAAGCACAAGACTGGAGGAAGATCGCAGCCTCACTAGCGAAGGAAGGGAAAGTGAGACAGGTTGAACTGACAGAGCGTGGATACAATAAGAATTCATATATCAAACATTATTTCTTCATCTGACGCTAACACCACCAGATCCGGCCTTCATCAGAAGGTGGAAGAGGAGGAGGAGGAGGCAGCATCCAGTCGATTCCATCTGGTGGAAGAAGAGCAGCTGAGGCATCTGGAAGCAGCATTCCATAGTGTCTGTCCAGTGTGCCAATGGCAGCCTCTTGCTGTGGAAATTGTTCCAATTAGCACTGCTGGCCACATACACTGGGTAATTAATTTGAAATTTATCAACTATGAACAATATAATGTAATCTGACATGTAATAATGTAGTATAAAAATCTAATGTTGTAATGAAGATAATGTATATTTCTCTTATTCATTCCCAAATCACAGGAATGATGCTTCACCATTATAAAAATCACCTCATGTCGAGGCTGGGCAAGTTCAAATCGGAGGCGAATGCAAGCCAGCATGTGGCCCAGGTAAAGAGGGTTATAGCCTCTTCCCTTTGCAATGGGTCCTTGGATGCATGGCCTTCTCAACGTCGAGGACGCCTCAACCATGTGGGTTGCCGGTCAAAAGAAGGAGAAGAAGGCTAAGGGGACTGTTGCAAGTTATTACCACAGTGTAGCCGGATTTTTTGATTTTTTGGCCACCGGAAAATTAAAGAACGCCTTCTCCAACTATCAGGACATGGAGTCCCTCTAGCAGAAAGCACAAGACTGGAGGAAGATCGCAGCCTCACTAGCGAAGGAAGGAAAAGTGAGACAGGTTGAACTGACGGAGCGTGGATACAGTAAGAATTCATATATCGAACATTATTTAAACTCTGACTCTGTAGATACTTAACCACAAGACTGTACAGAAGTACGGAGCTGCATGTTTATGCTTGAACAGTGCATATTACCAGAGATTGGAAGTTTATATTCGGCACATCAGGCCAAGATGCCCTGGGTACGAGCAGGGGATGCGACATGTATTTTTCACGACGAAATCCTCCCAGGTCTCCTCGTCCAGTATCACTTACTCAATGAATGAAACATGCGCCTATCTCGATCAGAAGACTGTCACAAACACTGGCATTCGAAAGTGGATGTCCAGCATGGTAAATACTCATGATTAAATATTATCAACTGCATTGATTGATTTATTTGCAATTTATAGTTTATATGAAACAAACAGAGGGAAATATTGAGGATATCTTTGATGGTGCAATGTATGAGAAGATGTTGGAAGAAGGTGAGCCACTGAGTAATAGAAACAATTTCTCATATACATTCAATAGTGATGGTTTACCCCTTTTCAAGTCATCTAAATATTCACTTTGGCCGATATACATAATGATAAATGAGCTTCCCCCTAAAGTCAGGTTTAACAATTTTAATTTTTGCTGGTGTGTGGTTTGGAAAGATGGATCCTAAGATGGAAGTATTTCTTAAGCAATTTACAGTAGAGGCAAACAAACTAGCTGACGAAGGAGTTTTCTGGAAACAAGGAGACAACGTTATACATAGCAAACTTTTTGGATTATGTTGTTGTGCAGATGCGCCAGCTAGATCTGCAATGCAAAATACAATCAGGTTTAATGGATACAGTGGATGCGGTTTGTGCTACCATCCTGGTAAAATAGTTGATAGGGTTATCAAGTATCCATTTGATGTATGTGATTATAGTGACCGCAAAGATAATGAAATGGAAGAAGACATGGTTCAGGCAGGAATTGAAGGGAGGACCGTTAGAGGAGTAAAAGTGCACTCATAAATCTGTCTCATTTTTCCTATTTGTTGGGGCTTTGCCCCAGATTTCATGCACTGTTTGCTGCTTGGTGTTGCAAGACAACTGGCAGAGTTATGGTTCTCTTCACCAGCAGGCAGCCAGTGGTATATTGGAACTCCACGGGTTATTACATTGCTTGATAAAAGATTGAGATCCATAAGGCCACCTAGCATCATCATGAGAGCCCCAAGGTGCATTTCAGAGAGGAAATTTTGGAAGGCATCAGAATGGTATGCTTGGTTATTATTCTATGCTGTTCCTTGTTTAAAAGGTATTCTACCTCTCCAGTATTGGCAACATCTTGTAGTTCTTGTTAAAGCCTCTTTTCTTTTGTTGCAGAAGTCCATTTCAATTGATGATATCAACAAATCTGATATTCTAATATTTTCATTTGTATACATGTAGATGTCAGTTACTCTATGGAGCATGTGCCATGACTTTTAATGTTCATTCTTTGACACATTTATGGACTAGGACGCATTCATGCTTTCCATTCGAAGCAGGCAATTGGCGTATCAAACGTCAGCTTCATGGTACTAGAGGTGTTATCATGCAAGTCATAACAAAATTTATCACAATACATACTTTGCCCTTTTTTATTGATAGTCATACTATTTCACATAGTGTCAAATCGTTTGCAGCAAATATGTTGAACATTAAAATTAGAAGGATTGGGGACGTACAAGGTCTCCAAGCTTTAGGCTGTGGCAGATCTAAGCTCTGTACTGGAGAAGAGAGAACAGAAGAATTAAAAAAGATGGCATTCTTTTCTCTACAGCTTCATACAGAGCACAAACAATGACTCGTACTAATAGATTTATTTCACTCTCAAATAATAGATTTTGTGAACTCCTAGATATCTTACATTTGAACGACCAGTTTATGTTTCTTGTAAAATTATTAGTACTGGAAGAAGATACATCTTTGAAAGATGATACCTCGGATACTAAATTGTCACATGTTTGGATTTGCACAGGTCTCTCTGAGCTACCGATAGCTATTTCTGCCGAGGAGGCAATTGGGAATTGTATCTCCATGAAGTTTGATGGTGCACATTACATTGCTGTTTTTCCTAATTATGTATCTTTCAATTGACATGACTTTTGTCTATTCAGCAGTGTGATTATTTAATCAGGTAATGCATCTACCTGTACTTCACAGTTTTCATTATGCTTCTCTATTCTCACTTCTGAGTGGAAATTAGACATCACCAAGCCTTTTACCTACATGGAATGCCTTCCAATGAAAATCCCCTCAGCAGAATCTCTAGGTGTATTACAATCGGGTGTTTAGACACACATGTTCAAAATAGGCCTACTGATGTAATGTTTCTCAAAAATAATATTTTCACTGAATAAAGCTCAAGATTGCTAATGTGGGTTATAGGTAATTAGGTATTCTCGTAACATCTTTAGCAAAAGTATTTTTACGAAAAAATATCAGGTATATTATTTTTTTGTGAATTACTTATGTATTTTTTTCTTTTCGATAGTATAGATTGTTCTATGGTGTAATATATTAATATAAACCATCAATACAGTATGCAGAATTGGACAATTAAAGACTTGCAGTAATTTCTGCATTTCACAGATGAGGTTCTATGTTACTGAGGCCTGATGTGCAATTCTTATTCTCTCTTTTGTGTTCATGTCCTTCATTCATTCATGGGACGTTGACCAGTGTTTAGTTAACCCATTTAATACGTGTGGTATGCACGTTTTACCAAAATCAAATTTTATCATGGGATAACATAAGTTTGAACATTGTTTTAGCCACTTTTAGGACCAGTGACATTACCTTGTTATATCAAACCCTTGTATTACCAGGGCTTGAATACAATAGAATCCTTGTAAAGAAGTGGGACCTGAGAATGTATAACAAGAGTTTGTACCGGTATATCATTGTTTTTTATAAGGAGGTTCCACTGTATTTGTTTTGTGAGGCATGCAAATATTTTTTCTGATGTATTTAATGTTCTTTTATTATTATTATTATTTTTTTTTTTTGGGGGGGGGGGGGGGGGGAGCAGTAAATGAACTTATTCAATTATCTTATTGATTGGTATAGATTGTTGTATGTTGTAGTACCTTGTTATAACAAAATCCTCTATGCCAGAGAAATTACCTTGTTATTATTATTGAAATATTGTTATATTAGGACTAAAGTATAATAGAATACAAAGAAGCGGGGTTGGAACAATCACCTTGTTATTGCATAAGTTTTTATCAGCAAGGTTTCACTGTATGATAATGCAAACCATCAATGTGTAGAATCGGTCAAATATATGTATTGTTTCTCAAATGTGTAACGTCCCACTATTGAATATTGAATTTTGATGTGCCCATCATTTACACACACTTGTAAAAGACACCAAGGGTAAAAATGTTAATAAATGATACCTCCTATTGTGGATTTGAAAGGCATGATGAAATAAAATGAAAGTGATGAAACTGCAAGTAAATATTGTCAATCTTTATTTGTTGTATATGTGCCCTGTATTTGTGCATGGCTCAGATCAAGGGTACACTTACAAAAATGTAGATTGAACACTGGGAAATTGTTCAATTATCCAAAACCATGAGACCCAGACACAAATTAGCATTTTTATATTAGAAAGTACCATTGGGGGAAGCTCCAAACAAGTTTTCAGCTTCATTGAGTTCAAATTAAAGATTTTAGAGCAATTTTATGATGAAAAAAGGCCTATTTTCAGCACTTTTAACGTTACATTCAAAACATGCACTAATTGGATACCATATTTTTACTAATGGGATGCAAAACTTGTGATTTTTTTAAATCTTGATGTAGAATCTATGTAATAATTAACATTTCTGTTGAGTTAATTCCTATTATTTTACTTTCTTATTCCATTTACACGTGATACAATTTTTGTGATATGTACATAACTTTGGTGTCCTGCAAATTTCAAATCTTACTAACTGAAGAATGGTGTATAAATAATTGATTATTTACAAGCTTGCAATGATATAATGTTTAGTTTCACTTTATCTTTGATTTCTAATCAGATCATTTCATTCTGGGTCATGGTTTTAAAAATATTCAGATTTCTGAAAATGGAAAATGTTTGGTGTCCTGCAGTTATGAACAAACCATGCAACAGAATCTATACAAAAACTTATTGTATTCTTTCAAAATGATAATGCAATGGTGTATATAGGTGAATGAAGAGCACTGATAACATTGGATTCCCCATTTTAACTTGTATGTGTGATTTAATCAACAATGAATGGACACCGAGTTATGTACGTGACGAGTTATGTACGTACACCATGTTTTTTTTTCTTCAATAAGACCACCTATATTTAGTTATTTGTTATGGTAAGGTAGTAAACAATGTATAAGACATACACACGTCTGATTTGGTGAGAAGAATATTACAAAATATTGCAGTTTGAGCTTTTTCATGTCATGTACATAACTAAGACACCGTTATGAAAAGACACCGAGTTATGTACGTTACTACCAATCACAATTTGAAATAAATTATCATAAATGAATCAATTTATTTCTGTCAGCATGAATTGCACCCTTCTGCATTTTCATTTAAACAAACATTTATTGAATTTAAGGAACAAGAAGTTATAATTTGAATGTAAAACTACTTACTTTTGGTGTCCACAGTTATGTACGATTAAGTACAGAAATCTAACATTTCAGTCCTGAAATAGTAGTTTACAAACTATTTACACATTGCAAATTATGTTTCATTCAGGAAACACATCATTCCTTCAATTGAAGTCGATATTAGACTAATGCAAAACCATATCTGACAATAAGGCAAAGAGAAAGCATCTAGAGAATAAGATGTACTGTACATAACTCGGTGTCCATATTTGTTTTGGCCAAATTCTAATAACTAAATTGAAAAAAGTTGATATGGCAATGGTTTTAAGTTTTGTTTAGGGTATGTTTTAACATCTCATGTACTTTGTTGAGAAAAATTTAAATTATAAGAGAAATATCAGCATGAAGTGGACACCGAGTTATGTACGTAACATTTTTGATGATGTGATATTTGGCTACTGATTGCAGCTTAACGGCAATTTGTTAAGGTCTGATTTTTTAGCTATGTGTTGCATAATGTTTGCAGATTACAAAAATAATGTTGCCACAGTCTATAATTGACTTTTAAAATTCACCTCATATGTAACACTTTTATGCCCTTGATCAGAGCCCTGCACATTTCCTATTTTCAATGATTAAACACATGATAGAGATTTCAATCAATGTCTTATACCAACAGAGTCTGATGGTTTCTGATGGTTTTACAGGTCCAACAGTCTGATGGTTTTTATTGGTTTCAGGACCAACAGAGTCTAATAGTTTCTGATGGTTTTACAGGACCAACACCGACCGATAGCCAACAGAGACCAACAGAGTCTGTGGGTATCTATTGGTATTAGTTGGAGTCTATGGTAAAATGTATGGGTCCAACAAGATTCTGATGGATAAATGGGCTCTGTGTGTTTTTATTTTATTGGTCTCTATTGGAGTAAAATGGAAATTCTGATGGTCCAATAGAAACCATTAGAAACCATTAGAAACCAATAGAAATTATCTATTGGTCTGCTATTGGACCCGAACGGAAAGCCCATAATGCCAATTCAGGCAATGCACTGACCTTTCTGCAAAATTGAAATTGGTACTGTGTATACATTTGATAGTTTATGTCACTCCTTCTGATCTTAGGTTTACAAACTGGAGATTTTGATTTGGTGTTCTCATCACCTGAAGTGATAACATCAGCAACATGGTTGCCATGGCTGCAGAAGAACAAAGGCAGATTCTCCCTCTTAGCACTGGATGAAATGGCCATATAAATGCAACTTAATGTTTCATGTACACAGTTCTGAACATGAAATAGAAATCACAGACTTTTCTCTGTATGTACACATGCATTCAATTAAGAATATTGTTTTTGCCAATTATGATAATGTGTGTAATGTGTATACATTGTATCTTATATGTGACGAGGCTGTTACATTTTGTGCTGCTATGTATCAAACAGATTCAACTGGTTCGGGACCCTAATAAATCTTGAACTGTACCTGCATATACTTGTTGATCAAGTAAAGTTGTCCCAGGCCGAACGGAGAGCCCATACTGCCAGTTCAGGCAATATGCTGACCCTCCTCAATCGGGTGATAGACCTCGTGTTTCCCAAGGAAGAGCTGGTCAACGCAATGCGGCCAAAGAACAAGGGTGTGTGGCTTGACAAAGTAAAGGTTGATGTCGTTAAAAGGTAAGTAAAGATATTGTATTGTCAAATCCAGTGCATGGTCTTTGCCATGAAAACATAGAGCTTCCCACTGGAGTTGCCACCACCTCCACCCACCAGCAGATCTCTTGTTGGATGGAATTTGTTGATAGAACACACCGATGCGAGGTGCTCGTCTAAGAATTGATGGATGGGCTTCCCTTGGGAGCTGAACACCTCGATCTTTCTTGGTTGCTACATGCTTCCTACAACATAGGCATCTTCTCTTCTAGGATGCCAGGCTGCTTGGAATCCTGTTAACGCTCGACCGGTCCGGTTGTTATGACTCTGCCACAAAGTTCTCTTCACACCAGACATTTAGTTTCGTTGCGACAACGAATTAATCCTAGATAGCTAAGTACAAAGGAAATGAAGGCATGCGCAGGATGGCAAGCGCACTATTCTACAAATAAAAGGGGCTCTTCAGAGGGCTGGGTCAGAATGTATCGGAACTTATCACAAGTGATGCGTAAGGAAGAGAAACTGTGAGTCATGTTTTGACTCTGATGATAAGAGCTATTTCGGACTCATACAAAGCACCAATAGCCTATTTTGCCACATCTGGTTGGTTGCAAAAGTGATCAGCTCTTCTCTATTGTACATAAAGCAATCGAGCTACTTGAACTTTCTGGTTACCATGTAGGGGCTCTTGTTTCGGATGGGGCATCTCAGAATCGCAAATTCTACGACATGCTGCAGGAACACCCCAAAATCCATCATTCATCAATCCTTTCAGTGGATGCCCTATTTATTTGTTCTGTGATGTCCCTCACCTGTTGAAAACTTGCAGAAACAATCTTGAAAAATCTGGATATCACAACAGTATGATGGTAATTAAAATTAAAAAAATGTTTATTCAACATTGACAAACCTTAAAGATTGAAGTTGAAATCTAAATGCTTTTCATTTTAGTTACCAGGACAGGATTCTTTGGAAATTACCTGAAAGCTCAGCCTTTTTAAATATTCTGTATGATATTCCTGTTTCATTTCATGTAAAGGATCACAGAGTAAGGAAAGTCCATCCTCAGATGAGGAAAGGTACTGAAAGTCCGCCAAAGGAAAGCCACAGAGCTTGGGGGATACTTAGCTTCAGTGACCCGTGAAGTAAGTGAGCTGCTTGGGTCAGATCAGTTCCACCAGGAGGCTTTACAGAGTGCCCAAGTAGCCACTGGTTCTGAAGTCACAAGACTGGAAGAGAGCTTGTGCCAAGAGCATGGAGTTATTCCAGAGGAATTATTTGCCATTGGGAGACGAGCAGTTACAAGGAGACAGGAGGCCCAACTCAAAGTAGAAATTGAGCTTTCCTCTTTCAGCATAAGACAAAGGAAAGTTTCTATCAGCAGTACTGCTTCACAGTAGATTAAGACTACCATTCCTCAACCCCGTGCTGGCCGAGCTCTTGATAAAGGATGATTCCCATTGGGTCATAGACCTCATCCATGATAACAGGAAGAGAGAAAGTGTACAGAAGGTTCATGAAGCATCCATGCAGGAGGAGGAGTTAACAACAGCCCTTGATGGGTGCACCTTTGTTAATAAATCTTCCGATATGCAGAAATTCCTGGGAAAATTGTGCGTAGGGGGAGGGGAACAATGATGTTTGTAGTTTGATGGAACGAATGAGAGGGGGCAACCAGGGAAGTGCAATAAGGGGTAGGATTACCCACAATCAAAGAATAGAGAGGGTATGGGTTGACAAACCTCTACCATGATCTCTTCGATGCTTCACCATTATAAAGTTCACCTCATGTCGAGACTGGGAAAATTTAAATCCGAGGCAAATGCAAGCCAGCATGTGGCCCAGGTGAAGAGGGTTATAGCCTCTTCCCTTTGCAAGTATTCAAAAAAAGTCAAATCCTCTAGTTACACGCCAGAAAAGACAAGAGCAAAGGAAAGCCAGCGAGTATCCTCCATTGTTGAAAATAGTCTGTTAAGTGAGACAAATTCCTCCCACCAAGTAGACTTAGACAAAATTGAAGTTAATAAAATAACAGATAAGAATATTCATTTAGATGTATCAGATTTTAAAATAATTAGGTGTAATGCCCAACTGTCATACTACATGTATGTGTCCTTTGGGTTAGATGGTACTACCCGTTACTATAAACCGAAGAGTGCTTATGCCAAGAGCATGGAGTTATTCCAGAGGAATTATTTGCCATTGGGAGACGAGCAGTTACAAGGAGACAGGAGGCCCAACTCAAAGTAGAAATTGAGCTTTCCTCTTTCAGCATAAGACAAAGGAAAGTTTCTATCAGCAGTACTGCTTCACAGCAGACTGAGACTCCCTTTTCTGAACCCCGTGCTGGCCGAGCTCTTGATAAACGATGATTCCCATTGGGTCATAGACCTCATCCATGATGACAGGAAGAGAGAAAGTGTACAGAAGCTACATGAAGCATCCATGCAGGAGGAGGAGTTAACAACAGCCCTTGATGGGTGCACCTTTGTTAATAAACATTCCAATACGCAGAAATTTCTGGGAAAATTGTGCGTAGGGGAAGGGGGAGGGGAACAATGATGTTTGTAGTGTGATGGAACAAAGTAGAGGTGACAACCGGGGAAGTGCAATAAGGAAGGGTAGGAGTACCCACAATCAAAGAATAGAGAGGGAATGGGTTGATGAACCTCTACCATGATCTCTTCTTCTCCTATATGGAAGTAGAGAACCTCCTTGATCCCGACAATGAGATGCATGTTTGGACGCTCCATTTTGTTTTTGTGCCCCGCCTAAATAACCATCTGAAAGTCTTCCAATCACAGTGGAACAATCATGGCCTTTGCACTGAGAATCATCTTTCCCCTATTCAGCTCTACTTGGAGGGGGTGATAGATGTCACAGAGCCGAAGAGACCATACTGCACTAAGGGATATGTTTGGGCCACTTCATCAAGATCATGTTGCCGTTCCAGGAGGAGTGGATGAGGATCAACTACCTCTAATTTTGTTGTTCCACATGACCATTTAGTTTCGTTGCGACAACAAAGTGATCCTAGATAACAAAGTACAAAAGAAATGAAGGTGTGCGTAGGATGGCAAGCACACTATTCTACAAATGAAAGGGTCTCTTCAGAGGGCTGGGTCAGAATGCATCGTTACTGATCACCTATTATAATTATTTCTGAAGTTTTTTAAATGGGCCTTGGTTTTTCTGCACATTTTCAACTTTGCAACATTCCAGCCGAAACAGGAAGAGAGGACTGATACACTACCTGGGGGATCCACAGACATAGAGATGAATCGACGCCGCAAGCTGTTGTTGATAATGAGGTTGTCAGGGGGTTTAGATCCCTCTTCACAGGAACGATGCTTCACCATTATAAAGTTCACCTCATGTCGAGGCTGGGAAAGTTAAAATCCGAGGCAAATGCAAGCTAGCATGTGGCCCAGGTGAAGAGGGTTACAGCCTCTTCCCTTTGCAATGGGTCATTGGATGGCCTTCTCAACGTCGAGGAGGCCTCAACCATGTGGCTGAGGGGACTGTGGCAAGTTATTGCCACAGTGTAGCCGGTTTTTTCGATTTTTTTTTTGGCCACCGGAAAATTAAAGAACGCCTTCTCCAACTCCCTTGGCATCCAGTCCCTCCAGCAAAAAGCACAAGACTGGAGGAAGATCGCAGCCTCACTAGCGAAGGAAGGAAAAGTGAGACAGGTTGAACTGACAGAGCGTGGATACAGTAAGAATTCATATATCAAACATTATTTCTTCATCTGACGCTAACACCACCAGATCCGGCCTTCCTCAGAAGGTGGAAGAGGAGGAGGAGGCAGCATCCAGCCGATTCCATCTGGTGGAGGAAGAGCAGCTGAGGCATCTGGCAGCAGCATTCCATAGTGTCTGTCCAGTGTGCCAAGGGCAGCCCCTTGCTGTGGAAATTGTTCCAAGTAGCACTGCTGGCCACATACACTGGGTAATTAAATTGAAATTTATCAACTATGAACAATATAATGTAATCTGACATGTAATAATGTAGTATAAAAATCTCATGTTGTAATGAAGATAATGTATATTTCTCTTATTCATTCCCAAATCACAGGAACGATGCTTCACCATTACAAAAATCACCTCATGTCGAGGCTGGGCAAGTTCAATTCGGAGGCGAATGCAAGCCAGCATGTGGCCCAGGTGAAGAGGGTTATAGCCTCTTCTATGTCGACAACAAATTGATCCTAGATAACAAAGTACAAAGGAAATGAAGGCGTGCCAGGATGGCAAGCGCACTATTCTACAAATGAAAGGGTCTCTTCAGAGGGCTGGGTCAGAATGCATCGGAGCTGGTCACCTATTATAATTATTTTCTGAAGTTTTTTGATTGGGCCTTGGTTTTTCTGTACATTTTCAACTTTGCAACATTCCAGCCGAAGCAGGAAGAGAGGACTTCACCACAATAGAGCGGTTCGTTACCTTTGTGACTGACACACTACCTGGGGGATCCACAGACAGAGATGGATCGACGCTGCAAGCTGGTGTTGATAATGAGGTTGTCAGGGGGGTTTAGATCCCTCTTCACAGGAACGATGCTTCACCATTATAAAGTTCACCTCATGTCGAGGCTGGGAAAGTTTAAATCTGAGGCAAATGCAAGCCAGCATGTGGCCCAGGTGAAGAGGGTTATAGCCTCTTCCCTTTGCAATGGGTCGATGGATGGCCTTCTCAATGTTGAGGAGGCCTCAACCATGTGGGTTGCTGATCAAAAGAAGGAGAAGAAGGCTGAGGGGACTGTGGCCGGATGCTTTGATTTTTTGACCACGGGAAAATTAAAGAACGCCTTCTCCAACTACCTTGGCATTGAGGCCCTCCAGCAGAAAACACAGGACTGGAGGAAGATCGCAGCCTCACTAGCGAAGGAAGGAAAAGTCAGACAAGTCGAACTGACAGAGTGTGGATACAGTAAGAATTCATATATCAAACATTACTTCTTCATCTAAGGCTAACACCACCAGATCCGGCCTTCCTCAGAAGGTGGAAAAGGAGGAGGAGGCAGCATCCAGCCGATTCCATCTGGTGGAGGAAGAGCAGCTGAGGCGTCTGAGAGCAGCATTCCATAGTGTCTGTCCAGTGTGCCAAGGGCAGCCACTTGCTGTGGACATTGTTCCAAGTAGCACTGCTGGCCACATACACTGGGTAATTAATTTTAAAATTTATCAACTATGAACAATATAATGTAATCTGACATGTAATAATGTAGTATAAAAATCTAATGTTGTAATGAAGATAATGTAAATTTTTCTTATTCATTCCCAAATCACAGGAACGATGCTTCACCATTATAATGTTCACCTCATGTCGGGGGGGGGGGGGGGGGGGGGGGCTAGGAATACTTTCTTTATTGTAATTATTCATAAGATATTTGTTCTTCTTTACTGCGATACATTTGATTTCCTTTTCTGCTTATTTTCATACCGATTGGTTTACAGGCTGAGAAACTGTGGGATCCATCAATGGACCTATTTGGACCTAAGGATGAGGATGGATCTGTGGTAATTATCATTTATTTCAGTCCTATCAAATAATTTAGTTTGTAGTTACTTCTATTGCTATACTAATGGATGATTTTTGTTTGTTGTCATAAAGAGAATATGTTGTTTTTTTTTTCCTTAGATTATTTTGGATGACACTGAGCCGGAGCCGGAGAGACACGTGGCTATTCCTGAGGGACACGAAGTAAGTATTCTTATCATTGAAATAGTAATTGTTTTATTTATTTTGCTCATACTGTACACTTGATGTCTCATTATCAATATATTTTTCCTCCTCAGAGCGATTCGGACGAGACCAAGATAGACTCTGACGAGACCAAGATAGACTCCGACTACGAGAATCTTTCGTGGGAACATGGTCAGCGGTTGTCCCCGGAGGTTGAGGAGGAGGAGGAGGAGGGGATGGAGAAGGAGAACGAGGAGGAGGAGGAGGAGGAGGAGGAATTGGAAGAAGAAGTAGTGAGTGAATAAAAAGTTTAATAAATTTGTGTGTGTGTGTGTGTGTGTGTCTATTAAGCCCTATTGTCGTGTTTGTTAATTCAAAGTTTACGATGAAAGCGAATATGCATTTTTTTTCTGCTTTTACATTTCATAAACAGCAGTGTTCTCTCTCTCTCTTTTTTAATCACTTTCTAGAAATCCAAAGTGAAGGATATGGCAACACAGACCGTCATCACAATGGAATGTATGGAATGGCTGCAATCAACGTCCAGATCAATGCACTTCCTAATGAGTACTAACTCGCCGGAAACATAATTTGTATAATTAATTGGCATTAATTCGCCGACCTAATCATTAATAACGAGGGATCATATGATTTTGTAATCATTCATTAATTCATGTAATTATTCTTTAATTTCTGCGAGCTTTCACAAGTTGAATCGCCATGTCTAACGCCAGAGCTAAAGTAACCAAAGTGCCAATAGATGAGCGCCGATGCTCGCAATGTCGGGGCTGGGCAGATGCCGGCAAGATGCCCAAACGGGTTTCATAAAATAACGCCAGGGCACACATTTGTCTTTAGCCTTTAATAATAACTTTTATACTAATTGACTCGAGAATAGGCCTACACTCACACACAAATTCTCGGCAAAAATGCATTACGCTGTGGCCTTAACATCTTCCCAATCATCATTTTACCACCTAATAGCATATAGTTTTTATCATGATTTTACTTTTACCTTTATTTATGATGACCCAGTTTATTTCGTTATTTTTAATTGTATTGAGGAGGCGATAAACGCGGAGTGGTGGATTTGGGCCCGCGTGACGGTCGAGAACACACCTGACTTCATATATTATTAAGTAAGTTCCTTTTTTTTCATTGTCATTACAATACTTTTTTTTGTTGTTGTTGTTGCAAAATATTATCCAAATATCGGGAAATTGAGGCTCAAAGTAGATCAAAAATGCGGATGTACATTCATATCTACCGGAGATTATCAGTACATTCATATCAACAGTAGACTACCATTCCAAAAACATCCCATCAAAGCTTTGATTCGATTTCTTACTTGCTAGAAGAAAATAACAAATTGTGTTGACTTGGACGACGGGATCAAGACTATGCAAACGCTCAAACTCGACGTGACCTTTTATTTTTGCAGACTCGCCCGCGCTCGGATTACAGGCTCAGATCGTGAACACGCCCCCTTTCCAAATTCGAACGCGATGCACAAATAGTCATAGCTGAGGTGGTTAATTTGAATGCAGAACTGGGACGGAATAGATCAAATTTGAGCATCAATTTACCGAAATTGGGATCATATTTTGGAATCTAACCACTTCCATTTGGCTTATATCATCTTTCTCTTCCAGGTAAGCTATATTTTGATGTTTCTTAGTCCACAATTAAAAATCTAGCAATTGTTTTTGGAGACCCTACTATTAGAGCTATTGAATGGAAGAAATATGCTGGCCATATTGCCAACTGGCCACAAGAGTAAACAGTTATTTCAGGAGAAAAATAACAAGAGTTGTGTTTTTAATACCCAGTAGGAAGGTGCAAGGAAGTATGATTAATTGAACATTATTCCCTTCATCCTCACAGGTGTCCTTCTTGAAGATTTCGGGAGGCCGGTGGGTGGCGGAGTGCGTCACAAGGATTTTGCTGACCCTGATGGAGCCAACCTTAGCCAAGGGCTACAACTGGAAGGGGCAGAGGGGGAACCTGAAGCTCTCTGCCTTGAAAGCCATAGTTGGCATTATCTTTGGTAAATATATAACCTTTCATACCTTCACAAGGTTCATCGTATCTCTTGAGGAAGGCACTGAGGAAAGCAAAACTCCATTACTAACAGGTTTATTATCAATTAAATGTAGGATATAATTTACAGTATTTCACTGGAGTACAGTGTCACCGAAGTGGAGTTGGGTGCAACGATTCACAAGCCATTATTGCTGGGAGACAGACAGTTGCACCACTTTTCTATTGCAACAAGCACTTCATATACCAGAAGATATTGCTCAGATATCCAGATAGGAGCACCATGATTATAAAGTTTAGACCAACTGAGACAGTTAAGGTTTATCTACCATTTATAATCCCTAGTTCATTATCTTTCCATCAATGGAAATTATATGTGTAAAGCACCAGAAGAGCTGAAGGAATACATTACATCTAATAAATCATTCACGCGTAGTGGGGATCCGTTTCGTGGAGACGGTGGTGATTTCCTCACTGAGGCTGAGGGATCCCAACTGTAAAGAGTTGGGTAGCGTCAAGTCATTGCTCTAAAACCCCTGGCAGTTAACAGGAAATGTGTTTTTCAAAGAGCAGACGTTCAAGATCCTGACAACGAAGGAAGCTCGATCTTCAACCATGAGGTTGAGGTTCAGGCAATACGAAGACACATCAGAGAATCTGATGACCCGCGTATACAGCTCAATACCATCCATGGTATCTGCAACAAAAAACGGTTCATGGACAAGGCCCGCCACATGCAATTTGAAAAGAATTACTTCTGATTCGAGAACCAAACCGGATTCAGAGTCGTTAATCAGGAGATGGATTAGTCCATACTTTCGTAAAGGCTATCGAGGGGTTAGAATTCTATTTGATCAATCCGAGTCACAGGGGGTATTACCAAAAGGCATTAAAAGGACAAGGAGGGATAGAACTGAGCAAGAGGAATAAGTATACGAGTCACTAGATGATACAGTACTCCTTCCTAAGAATTGGATGAACTTTTCGAAAGTGAGGAAAACTAAACACTTGCTTATTAGGTATCTCTCGCACAAGATTTTAGACCTTGTATCATCTATATCAGTCTTTTGTCACATCAGGTGGTTTTCATGTTGGATGTGAATCTAGAAGTAATTGGAGTGGAGCAGTTGTCAATGTGCATGGTGTAGAGAGGCACCACATTTTTCATAATCATAAGGAAACAGACACTCTGATCTTGCTGCATGTTTTTGATAATGTTTTTGTATGTTCCATTGATCATGAAATTGGTATTATTGGTTTCCTTTAGATTTAAAGAACAAACATGTGACAGTACAATTCAGTGCGAGAGCAGGAAATGACAGATATCTGATGTTGAATAATTTGCAGTCGGCATCTGATAAAGATGCTGACTTAGCTCAGTTAATTAACAATGTTATTGATGTGAAGAAATGTATTCAAGTGCTTTATAAATGTAGTGGTTGTGATTTTGTGTCATAATTTGCAAATCTTGGCAAAAATGTAATCTTTAAGGTATTTTTTCAATATACAATTAGCAACACCCCCATCACAGCAAACCACGGCGGGTAAAGTTTTAGATTTAAGAAAAGGATGCAGTCATAATCCTATAGTAGGGGAATATGTCCTCTAATTTAACAAGTAAAGGATGCCTTAAAACAGAACAAAGATTTGGTGAAGAAATGTATTCAAGTGCTTTATATATATATATATGTAGTGGTTGTGATTTTGTGTCATATTTTGCAAATCTTGGCAAAAATGTATTCTTTAAGTTTTTTTCTCCAATATAGGTTTTTTGGGGGGGGTTTACACACATAATCATAAGGAAACAGACACTCTGATCTTGCTGCATGTTTTTGATAATGTTTTTGTATGTTCCATTGATCATGAAATTGGTATTATTGGTTTCCTTTAGATTTAAAGAACAAACATGTGACAGTACAATTCAGTGCGAGAGCAGGAAATGACAGATATCTGATGTTGAATAATTTGCAGTCGGCATCTGATAAAGATGCTGACTTAGCTCAGTTAATTAACAATGTTATTGATGTGAAGAAATGTATTCAAGTGCTTTATAAATGTAGTGGTTGTGATTTTGTGTCATAATTTGCAAATCTTGGCAAAAATGTATTCTTTAAGGTATTTTTTCAATATATACAATTAGCAACACCCCCATCACAGCAAACCACGGCGGGTAAAGTTTTAGATTTAAGAAAAGGATGCAGTCATAATCCTATAGCAGGGGAATATGTCCTCTAATTTAACAAGTAAAGGATGCCTTAAAACAGAATAAAGATTTGGTGAAGAAATGTATTCAAGTGCTTTATATGTAGTGGTTGTGATTTTGTGTCATATTTTGCAAATCTTGGCAAAAATGTATTCTTTAAGTTTTTTTTCTCCAATATACGTTTTTTGTGCCGGGCAATATGAATGACTCCACACCTGGACAGTTGCCACAGACTTCACTTTCAGCAGATAATAAATGAACTGAAAGGTCAAGAAGAGATGAAGACTCTGGTACAGCAGTGGAAGAGAAGAATTGTCTCGTTCAACTGGTTTCGGAGAGAGTAAATGTCGTTGAATCTAAGAGGAACGATTTCGAAATGGTGTCCCACAAATCAAGTGCCTGGGAAGAAATTTCAAAAAAGTTTCATGCCCAGATGATGATACTTTACTTCCTCAGAATTGGTCCAAATGTTTACATGTCTCCCAAATCCTGGGATTGAAGAAGACTGAGCAATTGGCAAACCACATGGGTCACCCCTGCCACCACCACCACCACCAAAGTCCTCAAAGGAATCCTTCTCACCACTTCTTTCTTTAACTGTGCTTTTGTTGATCTGTCTTCAAGCTATTGTACGTACAGTGACCTATATTTGAGTGATGGACTGCACCTCAATTTCTTCGGAAAGCAGATATTTGCAGAGGAAGTAAAGAAGGCAATAATTAAATGTATATATGTGCGCCGTTCAAGTTGTGCTAACAAGTATGTTTTCCATATACCTATGCAATACCAAGTCCCTCCTTGGTAAATACTTGGTAAATAGCAATGTTGCTATGGGGTAATCAACAAGTTACAAACCATGTTTAATTGTTGTGTCAATTTAACAAAATATTGATTGTGTATGTTCCTCACACAATCATGGATCTCAGAAGGATATTAGTTGAACAGCGTTCAATCAGAGTTGCCCTTATTTATGGGAAGGATTACCAACTTTCAATGCTTCAATTGTTTTGTACTACTTTTAATTTTTTAACATACTTTGGGTTATTTACACAACCATGGAGGATCTCAGGCAGAGGGTGCTCCGTGGATTACATCGTCCAATCGGGATGGTCATTACTACCGAACAAAATCAATTTATTATCCTTAGATATTATTGTTTATTTCAACATTTTGTCATTTCTTGTTCAACCTATGAGGAATTTTGAATTTTTTTTTTTATTATTGAGCATCAGTTTAAGGTGTCTTGCAAAGCTTTCAGGGAATCCGACCCAACTCGGTTGAACTAGACCAACCCGTAGACGATACAACCGGCAATGAATCGGATATTGTCGCGTAGGTACCGTGAGTGTTCCTCCCGCGAGGTATGGGTGAGGGGGGCGTGTCCCGCTCCCTGTTTACTCGCAGAGGAAAGTGACGAACTATCGGAGGACGAGGGGGTGCCGAGGGAACGCTCCCAACGCATCGTGGGTCCTGGAGTGGCTCTATCGGAAACTTATTCAGTATGCAGAGATCATACCCCAAACTACATGCTGGGGAGCCGTATTTCCTGATGAGGAAGGGAAGCGGCATGACCCACCCCGGTCAAACGCTCGAACGTATGTGGACTCAGCAGGGGTACAAGGGAAAGTTCCTGCCGACAAATATCAGGAAAACAATCGTCACCAAGGTAAACAAGATACTGATTTTGTTTTGTAACATATTTACAGAATTAAGTTGTCACACAAGGTAATAAAGATTCAATAACCACGCTTTTTAATGCCAAAGCTACCATCAACATCTTTAAAAGTTACTATTGTAAAAAATTGACAAGTTCATACATTTTGAATCATAATTTTGCATGTTATGATCAATGAATCATTCGGTAGTGACAATGCATGGAAAAGAGAGGAAATTATTGGAGCGTCATGCATCTGACCTAGAATGATTAATGAAATGCTAGGATCTGATATGTTTTACTTCCTTTTTTGTAATGATAAATGTATCTCTAAGGCATGGCGTTCTGGTTGACAGCATAAAGTATGAAATAAGTCTCCGCGGAGCAGAGGAATTCCCGTTTTGTGAAGGAGCTGGGGGTCCTGATATTCGGGTTGGACTGTCTAAGGACCAGCTCCTTGGAAGGAAAAGTCTGCCCCCGATTTAAAGATCGTCCAGTGAAGGCAGCACTGCCCGGTGCAGGACTCAAGGCCTTGTAAGGTGGGATGTTTGTATCTGTTGTACAACTTTTAAAAACAAATTTAATATCAACTGCTATCCAACCTAGGAAAGTGAATATGCAAGTATTCTAGTTCTTTCAGAAGATTAGGCAGTTTGCGTACATTTATATTTTAAAGTAGTTCATTAGCATGAACATATTTCTTTTTCCTCAACAGATCCAGAGGTGGAAGGTCTCACTCTAGACGATTTCTTACAATTCTTTTGTGGGGCGAGGTGACCCCCTCTTGGAAGGTTCAACCCAGTGCCGACTCTCCTTTTTTATAACGAGAGGCTGCCTGCTGTGTCCACATGTGCACTTGAGCTCCGCGTTTCAAGGAAGTGCACTTCTGTTGGATCATTCATTGGCGACATGGCGTTTGGCATCAAAAATGCTCATGGCTTTGGTCAGGTGTAAAGTGTCTGTGTTGGGCCAGGGTTGGCTAAGATGGTATCAGCACTGACTGGTGCATTTAAGAACTTGTCCTCTTCAAGAGGAATGTCCTCAAAACTTCTAAAGTTTAGAGGAACTGCAAAAAGACCAGGTGATCTGACCTTAAGGGAATGGTTTGAGGACTATAGTGAATACTATAAACTGCAAGGGAGGGAGAAAGCAGGTCACCGACTTTACAAGGTTTCACTTTTTCCATCGGAATGCCAAACTGTGGATGTCCAGACTGGCAACGGACGAGGCTCCCATGCAAACACACGTTTGCTATCCTCACACATGTTGATGGGTATGCATGGGAGAGTTTGCCCGATAAATATCGCCAGTCACCGTATTTTACCCTGGATAGGACTGTAGGTAGCTTTGTCTCAGATGCAGATTCCATTGAAACATGTGTGGACATGGATGAGGAAGTAAGTCAAGGGGACACTCCTCGCATTCCCCTTCCATCAAGAAAGTCCGACTTAAGAGCAGCTGCAGTCGTGTGCAGAGAAAAACTGCAACTGCTGACCAGTTTCACTTTCCTCTGCAAGGACGAAGAAGTCTTAGAAGAATCGAGGCAAATGGCAGAAGATGCCTTAACCTTCATGCGCAAGAAAGTTCCCATGGACGAAGGAATGCCGAAACCTTAACTTCGAACAGGGCAAAAAATCAAACGACCGTAAATCAATGCACAAGAACATTCCCAAGAGAGGTGCAGTTTTATGCAGGGAAAAGCTGCAACTGCTGAGCAGCTTCACCTTTCTCTGCAAGGACGAAGAAGTCTTAGAAGAACTGAGGCAGAAGACTGAAGATGCCCTCACCTTTATGCGCGAGAACGTTCCCATGGATGAAGAAATGCCGCTCTTGAACTTCAAACCACATCAGGGAAAGAAACCCGACCGAAACAATCAGTGTACAAGAACATTCCAAAGAGAAGAAAAAAAAGAATGGAATGTGAATGGTGTACCAGACACGTAGCGACGGAACAGAAGAGATGAAATACGACATGGACAGATGGACCTTGTGTCAGCTACCGGTTGGACGCGGTGAAGAGACATGAAAGAGGGACCGTCCACCAACAGTTGGCAAGGCACGAAAGGGAGGTTGCGGTGATCGTCGACAGGGGAGAGATTGGCACCGCCTTGCAACTTCCTGTCTCACTGAACAGGAAGGCGATCATTGGCGTGCTACGTGCTATGTACTGGATCGTCAAAAATGAGATTACACAAGTGAGCAATCAAAACAAGAATTTGTTATCTACTCGCTGAGGCCGTGCGTGCCCAGAGACTGGAGGAGGTCAAACGCAGCCTCTTTAATTCACTGCTGATACATGAATCAACAGACACGTCAAATTATTAGCAGTTGATTATGCACATTTTGAGACATACAGCCTTGTTGACCAAGACCTTCCCGCGCTACATTGCAAGAAATGTGTACATAGCGCTAGTGTTTGACTCTGATGTAAATGAATCCTGTCTCCATGAAGACTTTAAGGAGTATGTCACAAGGGTGGAGAGAAGACTGATCTCCAAGGCCTTGTTAGACTTTGATTTAATGACAGCAGCTGACATTGACAACCTCATGCAAGTCTTCATGGCATGCGACTTCCATGCTATCCCCTCAAAAGGGGAGGTCAGGGCGCAACTGCTGGCGATTGCCGATTTGTTGTTTGTGTAGAAGCCTTATAAGGCAAGGCATACCAGAGGAGCACATCCTGACCTTCTGGTCCCAACTGTCAATCGATGACATTTCGACATTACTGAAGGCTCAGAAGCCTACTCCCAGGAGACTGTCTGCTGCCATCACCACCGGCAAATTAGACCTGAACGACAACCAGGACAGAGTGGTATATTTTCTGAGGCAGTACATCATTAGTATGCGGGCAGAAGAGTTGCAGGACTTTCTACAGTTCTGCACTGGATCAATCCCCATGCCACTTGATGGGATCAAGGTGTGCTTCAACAAAAGCTTTGGTTCTCTGAGGAGACCCATTGCCCACACATACAGCAATGTGCGATGACAGACATTTCGAATGGAAAAGCGGACACCATCTTCGAGGCCATCCAGGTCCTTCTAGAGCTGAAAGGCTTTCCATTAGACAAGCTAGCGGGCTTTGGGTCTGATGGAGCTAGCGTGATGGTGGGAAGGCAGAATGGGATAGGTTGATGGATTTGTCTTTTGCCATTAAAAAAAATTCAATTGACTAACCAAGCATGACGCTAGTACATTCATTGTGGACGTCATGTCAAGCAACTGCCAGAACTGTGGCCAGAGTTGCTCCTTTCTTTATTTGATATCAATATGATACAAAAGTGATGGATGTAAATGTAATTTTTGATGTCATTTTCATTACTCAGATATTATGCGACCACTTCCAAGTTCAACAACAAGACCTGCGAGCAGGAAACTGACAAGGAAACAGAAACTGGGAGACGGAAGCGAAGGAAGAAGGCAAAGACTTATTACTCATCAGAGTCCGAGATGTCAAAGGTTAACAAACGAATGCGGACATACAAAGGGCCTGAGTTTCTTTGGGCCACTGTCCAATTATGTTAATTCAACCAGCTGGAGTGGGATGGGTCACGTGTCCAGAAGAACAAGGTGAGAGTGGCTATACCACATATGCTGGATGTGCCACTATAGGATGGAAGTGTACAGGAGAACAAGCTTGTAAATGTGCTGATAAGGTGTCCGTCTCAGCCACTTAAGAGCTGAAGAAGATTCCATTCAACACTGGGGAGAGGAAATGCAAAATAATACCAGATTAGGTAACCAAAATAATTATACCAGTAGATAATTATGTTATGTTTGTTATGTATTTTTGTTTTGTGTTTGCTGTTGTTACTTTTAGTCATTGATAGCATTTTACATATATATTTTCTCTTCTTCATACCAGAATAGAGGAGTTGATTCGCATGAGGCCTATCCGATGCCAAGCTATGACCCTGAGAGGCCACCAATGCTCTCGGGATGGTAGAAGACGCCATGTCTTGATGTATTGCACACAACACTGTAAGTACAATCATACAGGGTTAACAAAATTTGTTTTGTGTTTGCTGTTGTTACTTTTAGTCACTGATAGCATTTACATTAGCATTTTACATATATATTTTATCTTCTTCATACCAGAATAGAGGAGTTGATTCGCATGAGGCCTATCCGATGCCAAGCTATGACCAGGAGAGGCCACCAGTGCTCCCGGGATGGCAAAAGACGCCATGTACTGGATCGTGAAAAATGAGATTACACAAGTGAGCAACAAAGCAAGAATTTGTGAACTACTCGCCGAGGCCATACGTGCCCATAGACTGGAGGAGGTCAAACACAGCCCAAATCTCTCCTTAAAGAAAGTTCAAATGCTGTGTAACCACATAACAGTGAGTTCGAATATAATAATTCATCTAAAAATGTAATTATATCAGCTGATAATGAAAGTGATGTTAAGAAAGCATCTGGTAAATTTTTGTGGGGTGTTTCACAAAGAAATTTATGAAACTATCGATATCGAAATATAAAGAATTCTTGCAAGAATTTTCTTTTGGTTTTCTTTTGGTTTTCTTTACAGGACAGCCAGGAATTTCCAGACATTGATCCGGACATTGACATAGATCTCCTGGCACTTTAAATGGGACTCTTGAGAAAGGACAATTTGGAGTCAACTTTAGTGGATTTCTCGGTTGCTGTTGAGTTCTTATAAAAGTGGATTTCTGACTTTCAACTATCACTTTACGTACAACTTCTGGATCAACTTGGCATTTCAGTCCCATGCCTTCTGTTTCATGTTTATTTTTCTACAATTCCTGTAAATAAGTCACTTGATTAACCAACAAAACAGTTCAGACACTACTGAAAACACTCAGAGCTACATTCGAACATTCATTACTCAATCTTTCAAATGAAACTATTCTAATGATCGGGGGGGGGGGGGGGGGGGTCATCTAGGCAATTTTCTTTGGTTTGGGTTTTACGTTGATACCGACACCAACATTGCAAAAAAATGGCTTCGTACCTCGAGAATTAAAAGAGAAAAGAAAAATAATTCCTTTGCAGGGAGTGGAGAGGTCTTGGTATTACGTCGACACCGACACCGCAAAAAATGCCTTCGTACCTCGAGAATTAAAAGAGAAAAGAAAAATAATTCCTTTGGAGGGAGTGGAGAGGTTTTGGTTTTACTTAGACACCGACAACAACACTATGGAGGGAGTGGTTTTGCGCGACACAGACACCTAAATCGGATCAACATGGCGCCGACACAGACACCAACATTGGATCAACATGGCGCTGACTCGAGCACAGGTGTAGCTTGATAGCTCTCTGCCTACACCCATTATTGTACTGTGAAGGATTTTGAGCCATACAGCCTTGTTGACCAAGACCTTCCCGAGCTTCATTGCAAAGAGTGTCTACATAGCATTAGTGTTTAACTCGGATGTAAACGAATCCTGTCTCCTTGAAGATCGTAAGGAGTATGTCACAAGGCCAGAGAGACTGAAGTCCATGATGACCTGGATGGTGAAGGTTTGTACACTGTATACATGCAAGACTGTTTATAATTGTGAAGTGTATGCCCCAGTAGGCCCACATTATCCTGGCTAGATGATCGAGTTGTCCCCAGGAAGAGGTTTCTATACCTACGAGTCTGTGCTCAGGAAGGCAGACAGAACAAAAGAGTGCCACAGCCAGGGCCTGCTACCTCCTCTCGGCTTTTAAATACCCAGAGGGGTTAGCAGGCCTCAAGTCCCTGAAAGATGTGGAGGAGATCTTGACTGACAGTATTGTGAGTATGTGAAAATATCATGTTTTTAGAAGGAATTATATTTCTCACACATTAAATGTTAATAATATTTGGAGGAATAAATAATGCTAAACATGTTTTTTCTTATATTGACCAGGGGCTTATTACATGTTAACAACCTGTAAATATTCATGCTTCCAATAGTACATTTAATTTGAACTTTATTAATATTATATATCAGGGATGGACTCTTGCATAAGGACTTTACTCCTTTTTAGCTCATCCCTTCACTCTCATTATGTTATGTTTTATTATTTGGATGTATGATATTTATGTATGTTTATTCTGAATTTGTAAATGTGACTATTGTATATATTCTGTATTTTTAATGAGTGCAAATAAATGAACTTTCCAGGACAAACTGGGCATACTATGACAAAGATCCCTGGGGAAAACAAAGCAACTTCTCTTTGGAGGGTTATCGCTAAAAGAGACACTGATTACAACCAAGAGTAAGTCTTGCAAGGATGGTAGGTTTTACATCTTGGATTTTGAACCAATGGAAGCATGTCAAAGTTCCTCTGATCCAAGCCAAGGCGGACCATTCTGCAACCTTGATTTAAGGGGATGTAACGTATTCAGAAGCAATAATTGGAGGGCTTGTGTTTGATGGCCCCTTCCCAACTCATCGTGAACCCCTTCACCATGTAATACTCCTATCAATGGACAACAACTTGAACAAAATCACACTACAAGAAATTGAATTCGAGTCAAATACCCCAAATATAGACGTTTTCCTCTCATCACATGCTGCTGTGTATACCGGTACATCAAATAGAAAAGAAATCATTGTTTCAGGTGGCATCCAATCTAGCAGCAAAGAAATCACAGATATGAAGAAGCCTTGTATTGCATCTAGTGAAAAGTTCAGTTGATTAGATAGACAAAAATCTAAAAAGCCCCAAAATAACTTGGGTTTTGGAAAATGGTGCTCAAACTTATTTTGAAACTTTTGAATGGAAGCATGTCAAAGTTCCTCTGATCCAAGCCAAGGCATACCAGGTTTTGGTTTTATGTCGAGACAGACAGCAATTTTTGGCATATCTTTTGGTGGAACCATTTAAAAATTTTGCTCTAAAAGGGCTTGGAAAAACCCTCAAGCAACGTTCAAATATGCAAAAAGCTTGCCCGATCGGGCAGAGATCTTGCAAATCACAATTGCCCCGACCAAACAAATTATTGCCCCGTGCTATCGGACAGGCGATTCATCGGAGCCTGCACAGATTTATGTGTACATTCATTCATTCATATGCACATGTATTTTCTGTGTGTACAGTGATAATGATTGGTGACTCACATTTTCCATTTCATTCGCAGATTGTTAAGGGAGGCAAAGAACAAGTAAAGGTGATGTTTATTGATAATTTAAAAGAGGAATTATATATACAGACTGACAAAGTGACTCGACTACCAAGAGCATTGCCGAAAGGAGAGAAAAGGAGGAAAAAGGAGGCATTCCGACAGGCCAAAGCAGAAGAGACCAGAAGAAAGGTAAAAATTAAGAAGAGGAGGACCGGTAGTTAAAGTAATGTTCTTTGATAAATTAAAAGAGGAATTGTTCCTAAATATTGAACAAGTTACTGCACTCCCAAGAGCCTTGCCGAAAAGTACAAAGGCTCGAAAAAAATGGCATTCAAGCAAGCAAAAACAGAACTTACAAAGACGTCAAAAGAAGAAACTCCAGTGATGTCAGTAGAACCTGCAGAGACGTCAGCACCAGGGACGTCAACAAAAACCTACAACAGAGTCCGCTAGGGCACTGGAAACTAATCTCTCAACCAAAATTTCAGGTCTTCAGGTCTTCTAGAGGAAGAACTGCCCTGTCAGAAAATATAGATTTCATTAAAATAAAAGTGTCAGCGGCCATAGCGGACTAGTCTTCCGCAGACCCAAATTTTCCTTACTCCATCATATATATGCCCTACAATCCATGGGGGGAACTTAAAACGGAACTTAAAACCACGCGCGACACACTTCCAATGCAGAAATGTCCATTCATCATGCTGTTTTTTCCATACAAGCAGGAATTTTTTTGGTGGTTATTTTGGTATTATCAGCATTTCATTCTTTTAGAGAATATTTTTCTTTTCAAGTATGTTTTAAATTTAGTTTTCTACTGAATTTGTGATCAAATCACCATTTTAGGGCAGCTGTTTGACGTGCAGTATGTAAAAAAAAAAAAGAAATATTTTATGAAGAAAAAACGTAATACCGTAATTAGGAGGAAAAAACGGAGTAATTCCGGCAAAAACAGAATGGTTGGCAGCTTTGGTCAGTGTCCTAGATGATATCACCAACACAACTACCAGTGGTAGTCCACCTCAACCACCTACTATGAGACCGTCACAGTCAGCAACACTGAACATGAGGAACCAGCAAACAGTGCAGCCGCAGTACATATTTCATAGCTGTACTGTTAACATTTACCACAACTAAGAAGGAGTGAGAAAAGTCTTGTACATGCGTTATTGTTTTACATTTTCGTGTTTTAAATTGTTGCTGCTGTTAACTATTTGGTGAAACTTTCCTTGGAAAACCTTGTTGAACTTTAGGATGAACTCCTTGAAAAAACTTTCTTGAACTTTTGAATGTACTCCTTGAAAACTTTGTTGAACTCTTGGATGAAATCCTTGAGAAACTTTGTTGAACTTTTGGATGAACTCCTTGAAAAACTTTGTTGAACTTTTGGATGCATCAGGATCAGTGATACATGTATATAGACTAGACTAGGTATAGGCAATAGGTAAGTCACAACTTTTTCTTTTATTTCTTTTATTTCTTTTTGTTTTCTTTTATTTATTTATTATTATTATTATTATTATTATGTTTTTTTTTTAAATTTCTTTTTGAATATGATGTGAATGTGAATGTCCAAGGAATAGTACAGGTGGAAGGGATATAAAACAAATATACAATGACTCATTCTCGGAACAAGCTAAAACTATTCGCACTCAGGAACATCAAAAGTACTATTTCCCTTGGGCCGATGGCCCTCGGGAGAATAGTACTATTTGATGTTCCTTCGATGCGAATAGCTTCAGCTAGATCCTCGATTGTCATTGTATATTTGTATAATATTGGCCTCTCTCTCTCTCTGCAGACAAATAAAAGGTTAGAATTATCATCATGGCATTTTGGGTTTAAAGATCGCCTATTTGAACAATTCAAACATTCAATTGCGTTTGCCATATGGGTCATTCCATCGGGTTGGGTCATAAATTGTGACATGAAGGTTCAAAATTCAGAGTTGGTGAATAATTTGTTTATTGTTATATCCTGTTTCTAACACCAATCCTACAATAGATTCCATTGGAATTGTGTGTATTCCTTTGCACACTTACATTTAAAATGAAAAAACAGACACAACAAAATACCAACGTTACAAGGACATCTTTTTTTACTTGCTCATTTATTTTCTGACCTGAAACTTTGTTACAGTCTGTACTCCACTTTTTTTTGGTGTGGAAAACATTAAGATGATGGGAGCAATAGTTTAGAATACTCAAAACTTGAACACAGCAACATTATATCAACTTATAAACATGAAACAAATGAGGAACTAGCAATTTTCAGATCATGTTTTTCTTCTAAAGGGTTATCTTTTCTCTTGCATAGAAAATCTTGGCTGCATTCTAAGAAATGTGCCAATTAATTGATGCATGAAACATATTAAATGAGATGATGACACAAATGAAAGGAAAGCTGCAAGATTTATGGTCTATATTCACCTCAACACCTCGAAATACCAATGTTACATGGACATCATGTCCGAGTAACATCCGTATGATATTAGAGTTACTGACCTCTTATACTCATTTAAACATGACAATCTATATCAAATGTCATCTGAAATATCTTTCTTCCATTGACCAGTAAATAAAAAAACAAAATATTCATACAATAGGTGTATTGGTTGATATTAATGATTAACTTTATACTTCTTCAAAATAGTGATTAGATTGGAAAGATCTTCGTTTCCAGGAATATTTTGATGACTTGTCATTTTGCCTGCTCTCTTGATCGATCTCTCTGCCGGAGCTGAATCCTCAGGCAGCAATCTAATAAATATGCATGAAAAGAAATAAATAAAAACAAATGAGTAAACAATATTAAATGAGATAAAAATAAAACAAAACTGTAAATTGCTTCTGTGACTTTTCATTTCAAAATGTGTGTTCTGGTTGATAATTATGAGTACTTGTACATTGTAACAAGGATGGAACAACTACACAGAGGATTGCAAGATGGATAGGGAGGCATCATCCTCACGTTTGGCTAGTTTTGCATGCCCAAATAGAAGTAGGTATTTGGTTTTCATTTATTATTATTTATTATTCTTTTAAGTTCAATATTTGTGTTAAATTATTAATTTCTTAATTTTTTTTGTTTGTTGTTATTTATCATTATTGTTTTATATCTTATTTTTTGGAGGGGAGGGTAGGTGGTGAAAACCCTTTAACCTCCCTTTAACCTTTGTAGGAGGGGGGAGTGGGAGCCACATGGCAAACATCAATAATGATTTTATTTTTAAAAAAAATATTTAAAAAAAATTATTTAAAAAAAAATAAAAAAAATAAAAAATCATTATGTATCCAATTCTAATTGAATCGGGGGGAGGGGTCGCATGCCCTCTCCCCTTTAGCTCTCTCCATTTTTCTCTATCTCAACTCCAACCCCCTTTTTTGCCCAAAAGTTGGATATGTCGGGCCTTAGATTGAACTTCCTAACAATTTTAAATAACTTGTGTTTTTCCTTAGGCTTAGCCATCATTTTTCAATGACAATTAATGGCATCATATAATTAATATTAATTAATTTAACAGTTGTGAGAAAAATTCTGAGGTATAGGAACATCAGTTATATCTTTATTTACGGGATTCTTATAACAAAATTCAATTTCTGTCTAAGAAATTAGCTTTTTAAGGGGAAAAGTCCGGCAACGATTTTGCATGTTTCGTTATAACACATATATCAGTATGTGGGACAACAGTAAAATATTCACTCACACGTGATGGTTTTGAAACCGTTTTAAGCTATAAATAACACAATTTAAAACGGAATTACATTTAAACAAAATGGAATTTCATTGTCTATGATAATAATTCGGGCTATAAAAATAACTTAAAATACATATTACGTACCAATTTGGGCGCTGACGGGCGAAAATGGCTGCCCGACGTTATATGGACATTGTCACGTTTGTGGTTGCAGCTCAGGGGTAGGTCGTCGCACAACATCAAAAAACATGTGTGCGCGTTCGTGAATAACTAGCAGGTCATTTTAACACCAAAAACTGAAGCTAGCGGGTTGGTTTGATCTCAAACACCGTAATTTCACACCGACGTTACCAAATTATGAAGGACATCGCGGGGGATTGTTGTGGTAAATTAATTATTTTCTTGTATTTACCGACCGATTTAATCATCATTCTTTTAACATATGTTCATCAGGGGTTGTACCTTCCTAATAAGATGAAAGTTTCTGAGAAAATATCCTGCTAAATTTGTGTAAAATGTTAGATTACCGCCGTTACGAAAAAAGTGCTTAGGACATTGTTGGTAACGTCGGTATTGTGTTTTTTCAATATGGGATAACTTGCCGATTTTTTGCACATTTCACCTGAGCTTCTCAGACATAGTAGGGGTATTAAAGGTGACATGTTTTAAGTAGGAAACATTGCATTATGATGAATTTTTTTCCAGAAATGAGTTCATGAAAATGACTTGTTTTCATGTCACAACTTTCACCCTTAAAATCGCTGAGACATCGGTAGTTAAACTCTCACCAAAAAAAAAATATGATGAACAAGTTTCTGTTTTCATGTTTATTTATTCTGTCATACATTACTCTTAAATAAAATATACTTTTAATTTTCTAAAAATACATTTAAATTTGAGAAAATAGCTTCTAAACATTCAAACACATGAAAATGCTGAAAAGACCCAACCCGATGGAATGACCCATATGAAATCATGCAAACAACAAGAAAAGGAAATTATTATCATTTTAATGGTGCAGAGGAGAATAGAGGAAACGCCAGGACCCGAAACAATAGCCACTTTTGTACTGAACTGAACTCTGTGGTACAAAATGTTGAGTGCCTCGGGACATACGAGAGACTCAAAGAACGTATGTTAAGGGTATCCGCATCAGTGAATGCATTATTACTTCATTCAAACAGATAGAGACCTGCACCACCTCAAGTCACATTGTGTCCTCGCGTATTGCTAAGTTTGTGGGGGATGGGAAGAAGAACCGGGTCGAGAACTTAGTGGCTCTTATAAATCAGGACTTTCGTCCGAGCCGCCCTTCCATTCCGCCGGAGGTGGAGAGAGCCATTAGAGCTCAGATAGAGTTTGAGGAATGGCCAATGCCGTCTTCTCTTTCTCTATAACTGAAGAACAGCTCCGTTTTGTCGTGGAGAATCGGTTTGGTATTGCCGATATGACCACTAATATTTCGGCCGGCATCCAGAAGAACCATCAACCGCTGTTTAGGAGGATTAAACCTCAGAAGAAATACATTTACGCAATTAAATAATGAAGAGTTGGATATCCATGTCAGATATCATTGGCGCTTTCCAAACGGTGGTTGGAGAACAATGCCGTCATTGTTAAGAAGGTTACTAAATATTTAAAAAAGTGTAAATGTTTCCCCTACATCCCCCACCCCGCTCTAGAGACTGATACAGAGGTTTCTGAATTGTTTTAATTTGTTTGTACTTTCCTTTTGAATCTC
Organism: Strongylocentrotus droebachiensis; assembly: GCA_035222895.1. NCBI lineage: Eukaryota > Metazoa > Echinodermata > Echinoidea > Camarodonta > Strongylocentrotidae > Strongylocentrotus > Strongylocentrotus droebachiensis. The sequence goes on along the minus strand of JAVYIG010003531.1, from coordinate 60,195 downwards.
CTCATGTGGGGGCAGGCCTGCCGGGTACAATTATTTATGTTTGTAGTCATTTAAACTTGATGTTTCAGATTAAATTATTTTATATGCAACAAACTTATAACATTGTGTATTAATTTTGTTCACATACCTAGCTGCTTCCATATAAAATGGTCTTCCTTATTCATTTTCCCCCCAGATGTTGTGTGGCACGCACAGACATGTATGTCGATCCATGCCACTTGATAACAGAGAGGAGAGGGCAAATCTGCCAGGTATTGGCCAATTTCTTCATCGGTGTGAAGTAATTATTTTGATGGTGCAGAGGAGAGTAGAGGAAGCTCCGGGACCTGATACAATAGCCACCTCCATCCGTGATCTCAACAATGTGGTTCGAAATGTTGAGTGTCTTGGGACGTACGAGAGACTTAGAGCCAGTATGTTACAAGTATTGTTAAGGGAAAAACAAGAGGCAAACAACAAGTCAAAGTAATGTTCCTTGATAATTTCATTATGGAGTGTGGCAGTGATCAGAAGGCCTTGTACGGTATAATCAGCCAACTTCTTCATCAGAAAACCTCAGCGTCAAAGAAAATGCCTCAGCATTTAACTGATGATGACCTTGCTGTTGATTTCTCTCGCTTCTTTGTCGGAAAGATTGAGAAAATCCGGGAGTGTATGCCAGCAACTCAGGTCCTCCCAAACGGACAGCCTTCACGTGAATGTGATGCCCATCTGACATTGATACATCCTACATGTCCAGAGGAAGTCAAGCGGATAATTCACAAGACCTCTGCAAAGACATGTTCGCTTGACCCGGTGCCTACAGTTCTTGTTAAACAACACGGTGACCTCCTAGCTCTGCATATTTCGTGTCTGATTAATGCGTCACTGCGTGATGGAGTCTTCCCAGACTGTCTGAAACTGGCATATGTTACCCCAGTATTGAAGAAATCTTCACTTGATCACAACGATCTGGCTAACTATCGCCCAGTATCAAATTTGCCTTTTCTGGCCAAAGTGACTGAGAAAATTGTCGCAAGTCGTCTGACAGCTTATCTGCAGGGCAATGATCTACATGAGTGCCTACAGTCTGCATACAGAAAGAATCACAGTGTGGAGACGGCACTATTGAAGGTCTCGGATGACATCCTAACATCAATTGATTGCAGAAAAGCAGCTGCCCTAGTTCTGCTTGACCTGTCAGCTGCATTTGATACCATCGATCATGCTGTTCTGCTTGAGAGACTTAGAGAAGATTTTGGAATTGAAGCAACTGCACTCCAATGGTTTGAGTCTTACCTCAACGACAGAAGACAAGCTGTGGTCATAAATGGCAAGCTATCACCTGAGACCACCCTTAGCTACGGAGTTCCGCAAGGCTCTGTCCTCGGTCCCTTGCTCTTCACACTCTACATCACCCCTCTTGGCTCTATCATACAGCGACATGGTCTTAGCGCACATTTCTATGCAGACGACACCCAGCTCTACCTAACTTTTGATCCAAAAGTTGGAGGCGCTGAGGAACGTGCAGCTTCAGCCATCAGTGCTGCCATCGAAGAGATTCGATGTTGGATGAGACGCAACTTCTTGAAGCTAAATGAAAAGAAAACCGAGTATCTCCTTTTGTCTTCACCACACATGGGAAATAAGATCACTGGTACTCCTATTCTAGTCGGTGAGGAAGCTGTATCTCCCAACAACAAGGCTAGAAATCTTGGAGTAGTCTTCGACAGAACTATGAGCATGAAGGATCACATTTCGCGTGTCTGTCAGTCTGCATTCTACCATCTCCGCAGGATTGCAGAGATCAGACACTGTCTCACCAGAAGTGCCGCGGAAAACCTCATTCATGCTCTAATAACCTCAAGGCTGGATTTCTGCAACTCTCTCCTTGTCGGCTTACCATCATCAGCCATCAAACGTCTCCAGGCGGTCCAGAATGCTGCTGCTCGCCTTCTGATGGGAATCAGGAAGTTTGACCACATCTCGCCTACACTCCATGAGCTTCATTGGCTGCCAGTGCACTGCAGAGTGCAGTATAAGATCTTGCTGCTTGCATTTAAGGCTCTACATAACTTGTCCCCTGGCTATGTATCTGCTCTCATCAGTGTACGTCAGCTACGACCAGGACTACGCTGTGCGGGACTCGTTCTTCAAGTGCCCAGTACCCGTCTAAAAACATACGGGGATAGAGCCTTCTCTTCATCTGCTCCGCATCTTTGGAACTCTCTACCTGTCCAACTTCGAAATTGTAACAACATTGATACCTTTAAATCTGAACTCAAAACCTATCTTTTCCGGCAACATTGCGAATAATATGTGACATATTGAGGGAGCCAGGCGCCTTTGAATGCTTTTGCAGATAAATGGCGCTATACAAATGCTGTTCATCATCATCATCATCATCATCATCATCATCATAATTTAAGAGAGGAACTATTTGTAGAGACTGACCAAGTGACTAAACTACCAAGAGCCATGCCGAAAGGAGAAAAAAGGAGGAAAAAGGAGGCATTCCGACAGGCCAAAGCAGAAGAGACCAGAAGAAAGGTAAAAATTACTTTTATCCTATGTCTGTCACAGAATCCCGATTGCTCTGAACTCTGGGAGAAATCCATCAATAAATAAAGCTGTTAGAGCGCAAAAAAGAATGTCAGCCAAAAATGACCTTTGACCCTAAAAAGACAGAACACTTGGGGTAGCACCACCAAAAACTCTACGCAGGTATATATCACCTATCACCTTAACTATTTGGTGAAACTTTCCTTGGAAAACCTTGTTGAACTTTAGGATGAACTCCTTGAAAAAACTTTCTTGAACTTTTGAATGTACTCCTTGAAAACTTTCTTGAACTTTTGGATGAACTCCTTGAAAAACTTTGTTGAACTTTTGGATGCATCAGGATCATATAGACTAGACTAGGTATAGGCAATAGGTAAGTCACAACTTTTTCTTTTATTTCTTTTATTTCTTTTTGTTTTCTTTTATTTATTTATTATTATTATTATTATTATTATTATGTTTTTTTTTTTAATTTCTTTTTGAATATGATGTGAATGTGAATGTCCAAGGAATAGTACAGGTGGAAGGGATATAAAACAAATATACAATGACTCATTCTCGGAACAAGCTAAAACTATTCGCACTCAGGAACATCAAAAGTACTATTTCCCTTGGGCCGATGGCCCTCGGGAGAATAGTACTATTTGATGTTCCTTCGATGCGAATAGCTTCAGCTAGATCCTTGATTGTCATTGTATATTTGTATAATATTGGCCTCTCTCTCTCTCTCTCTCTCTCTGCAGACAAATAAAAGGTTAGAATTATCATCATGGCATTTTGGGTTTAAAGATCGCCTATTTGAACAATTCAAACATTCAATTGCGTTTGCCATATGAAATCATGCAAACAACAAGAAAAGGAAATTATTATCATTTTAATGGTGCAGAGGAGAATAGAGGAAACGCCAGGACCCGAAACAATAGCCACTTTTGTACTGAACTGAACTCTGTGGTACAAAAATGTTGAGTGCCTCGGGACATACGAGAGACTCAAAGAACGTATGTTAAGGGTATCCGCATCAGTGAATGCATTATTACTTCATTCAAACAGATAGAGACCTGCACCACCTCAAGTCACATTGTGTCCTCGCGTATTGCTAAGTTTGTGGGGGATGGGAAGAAGAACCGGGTCGAGAACTTAGTGGCTCTTATAAATCAGGACTTTCGTCCGAGCCGCCCTTCCATTCCGCCGGAGGTGGAGAGAGCCATTAGAGCTCAGATAGAGTTTGAGGAATGGCCAATGCCGTCTTCTCTTTCTCTATAACTGAAGAACAGCTCCGTTTTGTCGTGGAGAATCGGTTTGGTATTGCCGATATGACCACTAATATTTCGGCCGGCATCCAGAAGAACCATCAACCGCTGTTTAGGAGGATTAAACCTCAGAAGAAAAACATTTACGCAATTAAATAATGAAGAGTTGGATATCCATGTCAGATATCATTGGCGCTTTCCAAACGGTGGTTGGAGAACAATGCCGTCATTGTTAAGAAGGTTACTAAATATTTAAAAAAGTGTAAATGTTTCCCCTACATCCCCCACCCCGCTCTAGAGACTGATACAGAGGTTTCTGAATTGTTTTAATTTGTTTGTACTTTCCTTTTGAATCTCCTCATGTGGGGGCAGGCCTGCCGGGTACAATTATTTATGTTTGTAGTCATTTAAACTTGATGTTTCAGATTAAATTATTTTATATGCAACAAACTTATAACATTGTGTATTAATTTTGTTCACATACCTAGCTGCTTCCATATAAAATGGTCTTCCTTATTCATTTTCCCCCCAGATGTTGTGTGGCACGCACAGACATGTATGTCGATCCATGCCACTTGATAACAGAGAGGAGAGGGCAAATCTGCCAGGTATTGGCCAATTCCTTCATCGGTGTGAAGTAATTATTTTGATGGTGCAGAGGAGAGTAGAGGAAGCTCCGGGACCTGATACAATAGCCACCTCCATCCGTGATCTCAACAATGTGGTTCGAAATGTTGAGTGTCTTGGGACGTACGAGAGACTTAGAGCCAGTATGTTACAAGTAACATTATCAGTAAATGCTCTTTTGGCGACTATAAACACATATAGACATGCTCCACCTCGGGTCACTTTATGTCCTCGGCTATCAGATGGTCGGACAGGTGCCCCCCGTTATAATATAACTCAAGTAGAAAATCGGTTTAGGATTGCTGACATGACCAATATTTTTCATCCTGCATCCAGACGAACCGCCAACCGCCGTTTGCGAGAAGCTAATCTAAGAATAAATAATTTTGCTCAATTGGATAATAACGAATTAGATAACTATGTGATTGGATACCATTTTCGTTTTCCAAATGCTGGCTGGAGGACAATGTTGTCACTTTTGCGACAAGATGGGATATATGTAGCTCTCGCGAGAGAGTGAGAGCATCACTACGAAGAATAAACCCAGCTGGAGTGGCACTACACTGGGGCAGGACAATTCAAAGAAAGAGGTACCGTGTACCTGGAGCAAACTGTTTGTGGCACATCGATGGGAACCATGCTTTAATAAGGTATTGGAATTGTTATCTTAGTCGTCTTAATAAACTTCAGCTTTCCTGACTTTAGCTTAAATGTTAATTAATGCTAAAAGTGCAGGTCTGCATTGCAAAGAATTTATTAGCAAATTTCGATTTGCTATCTATTGAATGTTGGCTAAATAGGCCCAGTGTGTAGATAGTTAGAAACACACCTCTGTAGACCTACATGGTGCACATGAAAGAAGCAGGCATGCATACTGTGTGTCCTCGTGATAATTACAGTCACACTTTCTGCTGTTAACTTTGAAAATAGTGACTCAATATAAATGAAATATCATAATATACAACTAATATTATAACTTATTACCTACATCTTGCAGGAAACCCCATGTGTTTTGCTTCTGTGATCACAGAGAAATGGGGATTTTTGTAAAGCATGTCAGACTCCTTTTGTCCAAGTTTGGTAAAAAAATATGCATTGTCCAGCATACATGTTGACAATGCGAAGTTATTCCTTGTGTTCTCGCCCAAAACTATCTCTTTTGAGAGAAAGACTGCTTGTTTCAACTAAGGGAATGAACAATGAAATAAAAAAAGGATAATAAAATGGAAGCAGATTTTTTCAAGCAAACTGCGTCTGTCTCTTTCTTGCAACTACACACACTACTGAAATCACGGCCTGGATGCTATACCCTCAAGGATTCACAAAATTTGTTGGGTGTGATAAAATGCAGAAGCAGGTAAATGTAAATTTTGTTTTTAACAGCAATCCCGTTTGTTTTTAAGTAATGATCATGTCCAAATATTTGTATCTTTGCCTTCAAAGTGAAATATATCTCAAAGAACATCATGTGGTTAATATCAGTCATATTCTAGGTCCCCTGCTATGATAGGCAAGACCGCTGGAAGCATGACCACTTTGCAGCATTTTGAGATGTCCATTACATCCTCAACGGACAATTGATGAGACTCCTAGTACATGAGACTCATCTCCTATGCTACAGTTTGAAGAAACATGCTTTGATGATGGCGACCTTGTACCCATTAATTCTACACCAAACGAGTTGTTATTACCTCGGACCACTTTCTGACAATTGATGAGACTCTCAGACTCAACCCAATGAGAACGAGCGTGTCTTTCAAGCAGTACAACCGCAGTAAACCAGCAAAGTACGGCCTGCTAGCCCAAGTGCAGACCCGCCTCAAAAAAGGAAGAGACTGAGCAAAAAAGAACATACTGGTACATGTAGTGCAAATCCATAAATGCCTCCCGTTATCCAAACACCCTCCCGTCTGCTCCCTACTGTGGAAAACCTACAGGAGACAACGGACCACCACATTACTGGCACCGATGTTATTGTCAAGCACATAGTGAGACAGCTTCGACAACATGCTGAAATACAGGGGAGGAACATCAGCATGGATCGGTTGTACATCCCTTTCTCTTGCCGACTAACTTTATCAAGAACAAGGCACGGCAGTCATCGGCACAATACATGCTAACAGGAAAAGGGTCCCGCAGAATTTTAGGACCACTCAAGGCATATGAACCACATGAACGGAGAGAAAAAGGATCTCAAAGAAAGTGATGAAGTTAAATATTTGATATTTTAGACACCTCTTAAGTGATCGCATTGGACATCCAATTTTGGGGGTAACACTGGCACGGAACAGGTTCCAATTCCTTCTCACAAAGCTGTCATTCGATGACATTGAGAAATTTCACTTCAATTTTAAATGTTAATGTTTTTGTTACGTTTTTTGTAATGTTTTTCCTGTTAAAATTGTTGATATTTTCTTACAATGTATAACCAATATGTTATTTGTAGACTTGTTAAGGGTCATTTTCAATACGCCATTTAGTGCTTTTCATGATCTTGCCACTATTATCATATGTATATGTTATGGATTTGTAAATTGTATTTAAAGTGGAAATAAATGAAATTGAATTGAATTGAATTGAACCGTACCTCTTTTGAGAGAGCTCAACTGGTTGTCAGTCTGTCAACAAATTAGTGGTCAAGCTCCTAGTTACATAACAGAATTACTTCAACTCTTTTTGCAATAAATTGGCATATATATATATGCCAATGTTAGTTCTTGCTTGTAAAGAAAGTTGTTCTCATTCGTACAGATACTCAAAGCTAGATCAGGAGAATTTCCAATAGATGGTTGAAGAATGGAAGATACATAATCCAGAAGATCGGTTTGCTTTACCAGGGGTGATAGTGAGCACCAAAAAAATAAATAGTTTTTTGTTTTCACCTCAACCACGCCCCCCTTGAGTAAAAAAAAAAAGAAGAGGATTCGCGGGGAAAAAAATGGCATCTAACAACATTCCCTCCTTTCGAGTAAGAAAATTGGGGAAAAATAGGGCAAAATATGGAAGAATAGAGAAAATAAGGGGGGAATCAGGAAAATCAGGAAGAAAAAAAAAATCTGGTAAAAAAAAAAAAAAAAAATCTGGATTTTTTTTATTTTTTATTTTTTAATCAGGAAGAAAAATAAAATTGGGAAAAAATTGGGAAAAATCAAAAAAATCTGGAAACCGATTTAAATCGGGTTTTTATCAGGCCTGCTTTACATCTTGTCTCTGCTGAACCATCTCCTATGCCACACTTTGAAGAAATATTCTTTGATGATGACGACCTTGTACCCATCAATTCTACACTAAACAAGTTCTTCTTCTATCACCGAATGCAACATCAGGGGCCCGTTTCATGAAACTTGTTATCTATAACAATTGCTAACTTTCTATGACAAATTTGCTCTCAGCCAATCAGATGCCATGATTTCAGTCGCTTATAACAGTTAGCTTGTGACTTGTTATTGATAACAAGTTTGCTCTAAGCCAATCAGATGCCATGATTTCAGTCGCTTATAACAGTTAGCTTGTGACTTGTTATTGATAACAAGTTTGCTCTCAGCCAATCAGATGCCATGATTTCAGTAGTTTATAACAGTTAGCTTGTGACTTGTTATTGATATCAAGTTTGCTCTCAGCCAATCAGATGCCATGATTTCAGTAGTTTATAACAGTTAGCTTGTGACTTGTTATTGATAACAAGTTTGCTCTCAGCCAATCAGATGCCATGATTTCAGTCGCTTATAACAGTTAGCTTGTGACTTGTTATTGATAACAAGTTTGCTCTCAGCCAATCAGATGCCATGATTTCAGTCGCTTATAACAGTTAGCTTGTGACTTGTTATTGATAACAAGTTTGCTCTCAGCCAATCAGATGCCATGATTTCAGTAGTTTATAACAGTTAGCTTGTGACTTGTTATTGATAACAAGTTTGCTCTCAGCCAATCAGATGCCATGATTTCAGTCGCTTATAACAGTTAGCTTGTGACTTGTTATTGATATCAAGTTTGCTCTCAGCCAATCAGATGCCATGATTTCAGTAGTTTATAACAGTTAGCTTGTGACTTGTTATTGATATCAAGTTTGCTCTCAGCCAATCAGATGCCATGATTTCAGTCGCTTATAACAGTTAGCTTGTGACTTGTTATTGATATCAAGTTTTATGAAACAGGGCCCAGAGGCAATAACTTGTATGGTTTAAAGGGACCTACTTGGACCTGTTTATCAATGGCATAAAATAGAGATCAAAGGTACTTGAGTTTATCATGCTAATCATATGTACGTGTGAAAAACTGACCAAATTGTTAGGGAATACAATACTGCATCGGCAGAGGCATATTTGACATTCCTTTGATTTGCTATATAAAAAAAAAAAATCAAAAAAAAAAATCAAAATACATAAAAAAAATAAAATACATTAAGAAACTAATAACATCTTAAAGAATCCACTTGGAATGAACTCGACAAACAATCCGTGGCAAAACATTGCAGAATGCTGTTAGCGTCACCTTAGAGTACAACGGACTCTAAACGATGTCTGTATGAAATAACATCAACTAAAGAGCAAGGTATAGAAAGACCATTTAGGAAAAGGGAGGAAGCAAGTTTAAGCACAGAGACAATTGCTTGCATGAAAATAAATCTATGATCAACAGACTTGCTTCTGGCGTCACTAGCTGTTTTGGTTTTAGATCCTCTTCAACATTTCAAATCATTACCACTGACACTTCTCAAACATTGGTGTTATAGATAAGGTTGACGTAAAACTTGACATTTATATAGGAGATAAGATAGACAAATAAAAACATAGAGAAATTGGTTACATCGGATCTAATAGATCTATGACAACAGACTTGCTTCTGGCGACACAAGATGTTTTGGTTTTCAGATCCTCTTGAACAATCCAAATCATTACCACTGACACATCTCAAATATTGGTTTTATAGATAATATTGACGTAAAACCCCGACATTTATACTGAGAAAGTAGTTACATGAAAATAAAACTATAGCTCTATGAAGACTTATAATCTTTTAACTTCACCGGCTGTTTACGTTCTCAGGTCTTGATCTTCTTCAGGGCCAGTTGACAGGCTTTCTTGAGGAACGTCTGATTGACCTCAACTGACCTCTGCAGGTGGATCACATGATCAGGAGCCATCTGCAATGAAATCATCACAAAAAATAGTGAATAGTTTGTGAATTCATAAGTTTGCGGTTTCACCATGTAGTTAGTCCTGAATGTAATTGTTGGGTTTGAAAGGGGGTAGAAAAGAAACTTTTGATGGAGAACCACCTGGTTGACTAGTCTTTCTCAGGACTCCTCTCACAAAAGAATAACCCTCTCTCAATAATTTCTCTACCTCTATCCATATAATAATAATATAGCTGCAACATTGTTTCAGTTGTTTAATTCTGGTATATATGCACTGTTAATATAATATGGCACCCATTCTCAATGTGGAGATAAACACCAGCATCATTGCCTCATTTGTTAATTGTAATTTACAGCAAGAAACATTTAACGACCCCCCCCCCCCCCCCTCCATGCAAAGTAGTCTGGTGACACCAATTAGCGATGTAATTATACCAAGCTTAAATTATACAGCCATGGGCAGCTCACCTGTTTATTGCACTTATTGATGACAGCCAGAAGCAATTTGGCAAACCTCTTGCATTTTGACTGGGATGTTCCATTCTGTCCAAGGGATGCACACAGAAGACCGAGGAGGGATGAATCCATCTCCAGCTAAAAACAAACAAAACAATTGTTGTGATTCAAATTACTCAGAGCAATTATTATCATTTTGAGTTACCACGTAACCACCTCCCAATATCTAGCAAAAGCAAGAGCCACGTCATTGGCTTAGCTTTGCCTGGTTTCTCTCAGTGCATGTCACAGTTCAGTAGATGGAATTTGGTAAGTGTTGAGAATGGACCTCCAGGAAGAAGAGCGCCATTATATCAATGGCTCTGAAAAAAGCGAATCACCCATATTCTTTTAAGTAATTATCATTATTTTTAATATTCATATGTATGCATAAATGTTTTTATTTGTAAATTAAAATGAAACCAAGCCAAACCAACCCTGTAGCAATTATTGCCGGAGCATGCGTTATTAAACCTGAATGTTAAATATTTCTCATTGATGCACTGGCTGAGATTAGGGTCATTCCATCGGGTTGGGTCTTTTCAGCATTTTCATGTGTTTGAATGTTTAGAAGCTATTTTCTCAAATTTAAATGTATATTTAGAAAATTAAAAGTATATTTTATTTAAGAGTAATGTATGACAGAATAAATAAACATGAAAACAGAAACTTGTTCATCATATTTTTTTTTTGGTGAGAGTTTAACTACCGATGTCTCAGCGATTTTAAGGGTGAAAGTTGTGACATGAAAACAAGTCATTTTCATGAACTCATTTCTGGAAAAAAAATCATCATAATGCAATGTTTCCTACTTAAAACATGTCACCTTTAATACCCCTACTATGTCTGAGAAGCTCAGGTGAAATGTGCAAAAAATCGGCAAGTTATCCCATATTGAAAAAACACAATACCGACGTTACCAACAATGTCCTAAGCACTTTTTTCGTAACGACGGTAATCTAACATTTTACACATATTTAGCAGGATATTTTCTCAGAAACTTTCATCTTATTAGGAAGGTACAACCCCTGATGAACATATGTTAAAAGAATGACGATTAAATCGGTCGGTAAATACAAGAAAATAATTAATTTACCACAACAATCCCCCGCGATGTCCTTCATAATTTGGTAACGTCGGTGTGAAATTACGGTGTTTGAGATCAAACCAGCCCGCTAGCTTCAGTTTTTGGTGTTAAAATGACCTGCTAGTTATTCACGAACACGCACACATGTTTTTTGATGGTGTGCGACGACCTACCCCTGAGCTGCAACCACAAACGTGACAATGTCCATATAACGTCGGGCAGCCATTTTCGCCCGTCAGCGCCCAAATTGGTACGTAATATGTATTTTAATTTATTTTTATAGCCCGAATTATTATCATAGACAATGAAATTCCATTTTGTTTAAATGTAATTCCGTTTAAAATTGTGTTATTTATAGCTTAAAACGGTTTCAAAACCATCACGTGTGAGTGAATATTTTACTGTTGTCCCACATACTGATATATGTGTTATAACGAAACATGCAAAATCGTTGCCGGACTTTTCCCCTTAAAAAGCTAATTTCTTAGACAGAAATTGAATTTTGTTATAAGAATCCCGTAAATAAAGATATAACTGATGTTCCTATACCTCAGAATTTTTCTCACAACTGTTAAATTAATTAATATTAATTATATGATGCCATTAATTGTCATTTGAAAAATGATGGCTAAGCCTAAGGAAAAACACAAGTTATTTAAAATTGTTAGGAAGTTCAATCTAAGGCCCGACATATCCAACTTTTGGGCAAAAAAAGGGGGTTGGAGTTGAGATAGAGAAAAATGGAAAATGGAGAGAGCTAAAGAGGAGAGGGCATGCGACCCCCTCCCCCGATTCAATTAGAATTGGATAGTCTACATAATGATTTTTTTTTTTAATAATTTTTTTTAAATATTTTTTTTTTTTAATAAAATCATTATTGATGTTTGCCATGTGGCTCCCACTCCCCCTCCTACAAAGGTTAAAGGGAGGTTAAAGGGTTTTCACCACCTACCCTCCCCTCCAAAAAATAAGATATAAAACAATAATGATAAATAACAACAAACAACAAAAATTAAGAAATTAATAATTTAACACAAATATTGAACTTAAAAGAATAATAAATAATAATAAATGAAAACCAAATACCTACTTCTATTTGGGCATGCAAAACGAGCCAAACGTGAGGATGATGCATCCCTATCCATCTTGCAATCCTCTGTGTAGTTGTTCCATCCTTAATTCTTACAATGTTACAATGTACAAGTACTCATAATTATCAACCAGAACACACATTTTGAAATGAAAAGTCACAGAAGCAATTTACAGTTTTGTTTTATTTTTATCTCATTTAATATTGTTTACTCATTTGTTTTTATTTATGTCTTTTCATGCATATTTATTAGATTGCTGCCTGAGGATTCAGCTCCGGCAGAGAGATCGATCAAGAGAGCAGGCAAAATGACAAGTCATCGAAATATTCCTGGAAACGAAGATCTTTCCAATCTAATCACTATTTTGAAGAAGTATAAAGTTAATCATTAATATCAACCAATACACCTATTGTATGAATATTTTGTTTTTTTATTTACTGGTCAATGGATGAAAGATATTTCAGATGATATTTGATATAGTCTGTCATGTTTAAATGAGTATAAGAGGTCAGTAACTCTAATATCATACGGATGTTACTCGGACATGATGTCCATGTAACATTGGTAACTCGAGGTGTTGAGGTGAATATAGACCATAAATCTTGCAGCTTTCCTTTCATTTGTGTCATCATCTCATTTAATATGTTTCATGCATCAATTAATTGGCACATTTCTTAGAATGCAGCCAAGATTTTCTATGCAAGAGAAAAGATAACCCTTTAGAAGAAAAACATGATCTGAAAATTGCTAGTTCCTCATTTGTTTCATGTTTATAAGTTGATATAATGTTGCTGTGTTCAAGTTTTGAGTATTCTAAACTATTGCTCCCATCATCTTAATGTTTTCCACACCAAAAAAAAGTGGAGTACAGACTGTAACAAAGTTTCAGGTCAGAAAATAAATGAGCAAGTAAAAAAAGATGTCCTTGTAACGTTGGTATTTTGTTGTGTCTGTTTTTTCATTTTAAATGAAAGTGTGCAAAGGAATACACACAATTCCAATGGAATCTATTGTAGGATTGGTGTTAGAAACAGGATATAACAATAAACAAATTATTCACTAACTCTGAATTTTGAACCTTCATGTCACAATTTATGACCCAACCCGATGGAATGACCCATTAGTATTTACCTTCATGTCCAGCAGATTTTGGACAAAGCCGCTAACCATTTCTGACCAGACTAAGTCAGGACAGACGAGCAGACTCCTGAAATAACAAAAGAAATAAACAAACAAATTTGACAATGCTATTTTACATGTGCACCCTATGATTCTCCTATCATTTGAATTTAATCTCTTACTTTCATTATTTATACATTTGTTCATCTAATTTTGAACCTTAAAGACAGAGCTGCCAACCTTGTGCAACCAAAAAAAGGAATTCATAAAAACGAAACTTACAACCCTGCGCGACACACTTCAAATTAGTGCTGTAACATCACGGATATCTCCAATTCCGTTTAACCGCCAGTCAAAACCGGACGGTTTTCGGTTAAACGATTTAAAAAAAAAAAAAAAAAAAAAAAAAAAAAAAAAAAAAAAATCGTTTTTTTTTTTTTTTTTTTGCGGGAAGGACTTTCATTTAACTGCGAGCTGCATTTGAAGGCGCCGATTTGTGCTTGTAAACTTGTCACAAATAGTAAAAATTTCGTTTTTAGAAGAATGTGTGAGATCATTAATATACATTAAAAACAGTAGAGAACTTAGGATAGAACCTTGTGGTATACGCGGTGTGTAAAAGAAGGATGAATTATTATTATTATAAAATATATATTGAGATCTATTACAAAGATTTCTTTCAAACCAAGATGACAGACAAATTGAAGTGTTGTTCTAGTTTCAGAGTGGTGAGTCAACACACAGCTAACTGAGCTGGGAGACATTGCCAGGCATAGTGCCAGGTGGAGGGGCATAAATCGAAACTCTAAAAAAAAAAAAAAAAAAAAATAAATAACAAAATAAATAAAAAAAAAAAAAACGGGAAAACGAAACCGTCCAATTGAAAACGGAATCATGCTGTTTTTTTCATACAAGCAGGTAATTTTTTTGGTGGTTATTTTGGTTCTATCTGCATTTCATTTTTTGTGTGTTTTAAAATTAGTTTTCTATTGAATTTGTGATCAAATCACCATTATAGGGCAGTTGGTTGACGTGCGGTATCTATTAAAAATACATATTTTATGAAGAAAAAAACGTAATACCGAGGAAAAAACAGAGTAATTCCGGCAAAAACGGAATGGTTGGCAGCTCTGTAAAGACAATAGTTTGTTTTACAAATTTCCACATCCTCAACCATCCAATTATAGATATTAACTATATATCACATGCAGGAGAAAGCAGTAGTAAGCAGGATTTCAGGGGTATTCACATTACTCACTTTCTGAAGACTTAAAAATAAAACTCCATACTCCATAGTGACCCAACATTTGCTCCTGTGACGATTACTATTTGCTTTATTTGTCAAAGGTATAGGGTTAGGGTTAGGATTAGCTTAGCAATTGGGTTTTTAGGTTAGGTGTAGGGTTAGATACAGTGTTGGGTCCGGGGTTGAAGTTAGAAATTTGGTTAGTGAAGGAAATCAACATCAAGCAATCGTCACAATATCAAGTGTCATTAAACAACTTCAAAACCGAACGGTTGCTCACCTGAGTAGATACGCTCTGTGGTCATTGACCAAAGCCTCTTTGGCCACTTTGGACACCAGGTCATATTGGACGGAAGATGCCTCGGAGTGGACGATACAAGGTGCTAGGGCTCCCTCTACAGCTGGCTTTGGAAAGGATTGGGTGAAGTTGACAAGAGCTGAGTTCAAGGCTCTTGGTGCCCTCTGTGTTAAAGATGTCATCTAGAAAAAGATTAAAGTAGCAAAAAAAGAAAGAACTTAGCATACAAATTATTATCACCTCTGTTAGGTGAAACATTCAAGGGTTTCTTTACCCCCAAACTCTTCTCTCATTTTTCACCTTTGTAATCCCAATCCCATTCTTTGAAACTACAATCTATTTTTATATTTTTGTCCTCTTTTCATATATTTGTATTTGTAAGCGCTATGGTACTTATTGTTTTTAGCGGTCCTAAATATCTGATATTATTATTATTATTTAATGTAAAGACACCATTTTACTGTTTAACATATCATCAAATGATTGCATTACACTTCTTATTATTTTTGTTGCTCATATATGCATTTTTAAAAGTCACATTTATATAATCGTTTGTGAAAAAAAGATACAATAACAAAAACAAGAAAATGAAATGGAAATGTACCTTGTCCAAGAAAAGTTCCTTGGCCAGAATCCCTGTAGCTGTATAGCTGAACAGATCGGCTTTTGGGTTGATACTCTGACATACGACAGGCAAGGTTGATATATCAATGGCACTCATCTCTATGTAGACACATACCTCCGTGAGCTGTACAAGAGAGAGAGCGACAGAGAGAGAGAGGGGGAGAATGAGAGAGAGAGAGAGGAAGAGAGGGGGAGAATGAAAGAGAGAGAGAGAGTGAGAGAAAGAAAGAGAGCGAGTTGTCATTTAAAAAAAAATGTTAATGGAAAGTAGAGTAAGACCAACATTATCTTCACAAAATGACAAATGAAAGAGTGGGCGCTCACAACTTTTTTTAAGTTTAGGCGTAACATCAGTTGGAAAACACTGATTCCCTTGAAGCTCCCATGCATAGAAGAGTATACCCTTTACATATCAAAGTCAATAAATTCTTTATACAAGAGAAAGTTATAAATCCACAGTATTAGTCAAAGAATTACACAATGATATCAACATGTGTAGGGTAAGGCTGCGACGGGTAGTCGAATGCTCGAGTACCCGCACGGTTGACAAGTACTCGGGTAGGATTTCTCGTACCCGAATATTCGGCCGCAAAAAAAAAATAAAAATAAAAAAAAAAAAAAAAAAAAAATGTCCAGGCCCACGCTTACCCGTGCCAGGGAGAGCGACGGCCGCTGGCATGGTACCGTCGGTAAAAATGTTTCCCAACTCAAGCACTGTCAAACTCACCTTTCAGAAACTGGGACCAAATGTCCAGATTTCTGTTTGGACTTGGAGGAAAATGGATTATTCTGCCATCTTTGGTTTTTAAAACAGCATTGTTTACTGTTATTATTCTTATTAAATCGGCGCCTTCAACTGCAACTCAAAGTAAAATTGCAAGCGTTTTTGGCGAGGGAACTGGGAAACTGCCGAGTGGTATGGTAGTGGCAAAAAAAAAAAAAAAAAAAAAAAAAAAAAAAAAATCAACAACAAAAAATCAAAAAAATTATAAAAAAACATGGCGTCCGAATATTCAAGTATTCGCTTGTGAGCCTGGGAGTGTACTCGGGTACCTCATTACACTGTTGTGCACAGCCTTAGTGTAGGGTTGCCTGTACTTCTTTTTAGATATTGGAAAACTGTTCCAGTCTACCAGATTTCTTTTTCCTCTTTTGCAGAGATGCAAGAGTAAACAACGATCAGTCTTAAGAATATTGACCAAATTACCTGAGCTGATGTACAAGTGGCCATAAACCTGAGAGCATCATTGCAGAGTTCTGTTTGTCCTGTACTCCCTTCGCTGTGCCATGCTGACTTCAATGCATCTAGCTGCATCTGTAAAAGAAAAAAAATGAGCATGTTGTAACTGAAGATTAATGCTAAGAAAATATCATAATGGATGACCATAGTAGTGGGCTCTCATGAGGAATTCAACACCATTCAGGTGTCAATCACCAGGATTAGCTTTTAGTTTTATGACTAACAGGCCTTATGTCATACTTTGCAACCAATCGCCCCATATGGAAAGTCATTATCTTACATTTCCCTCAACCGAAGACTCTTAGATACCCCGAGGGAGATTTCTACGGGAAGACTTCTACACCCATTAATGGTATTTCCACTGAGTATGGTCTCGGCGAATTATGACCCACTGCAAATGGAAACTGACCACCATATCCCTTTAACATTAAAGGGATCGCTTAAAAATGCAATTTTAAATCTGAGATGCATGGCCCTACGTGTTATCAGTGTCTGTGATATGGTGTTACATTGAAGCCCTAAAAAAATTCCGCTTCAAAATGATCAAGAAGTGCCTCAAAGGTAAAAACCTTTGAGACTGGTTATACCATACTCGTTTTCCCCAATAGACTGTAGTGTTGTGAAAACCGTTTGGCAAACGCAAAATTTGATTTTGATTTTCAATCATAAATATCTTGATAATCAGACAGGTGATCGGCTTGTAAAAGTCATGAGGTTCCTGACTGGCCTAAAGGTTTACAATTATCATTGCAGCATGATCTAAATCAAGAATTTTTTTAAAGGATCCAAGACAAAGTTACCGTATCCCTTTAAAGACACTTATCTACCTTTCCATTTATGATTTTACAATTAACTGAATAGCTTGGTACTAAACAAACCTTTACGTCAGGACCAAGTTCTTTGATGAATTTCATTTCTTCACTGTCCACAGAGATACCCTTGGTAACATCATCATCTGCATTCACAGCCTTTTCCTCCTCCTCCATGACATCATCAACATGGCCACTACCACTCCTGCTCTTCACTCTACTACCCTCCCCTCCCTCCTGAAGTTCACACTCTTCTACTATCCTATCAAGCACTTGATCATCCAGTACAGGGGGAGGTTGAACAAGGGCCTCCTTGGCGTTTCCTCCACCAGCATCTTGCTTCAATCTCTTTGGTCTATGGAGGTCCGGCCCAGACTGATCTTGTTCGGCTAGCAAGTCAAATGGATGGTTTGCTTGATTCTGCTGAAACTCATCCTTGGAAGTTCTTTTGGGAAGTTTTGTCAAGTTGCCTTTAGCCTTAGTTCCAATCCCATCTGCAATGTCACTCTCTCTGAAATGTTCCACGAAGCATCGGAACCCGCTGGACCCTGGTGCCATATCTGACAACAATCCTATACTGTCATTGCTAACAGCCCCATCCCCTTGCCGACGATTCTCCACCTCGGAGACAGACTCGCAGACTTTCCTGAACAGTCCTTTAGACCGCTCTGACAGGAACCTTGCTGTCATTGGTACGACCTTTGATCTCTGGCTGTGAGGTTTGGGGAGGAATGTTGCAATGTGGTTTTGCAGTTCATGTAGATGGAACTGCATCCAGTGGTCAGTGAGGCAGCCATCTTGCATGCACCTGGTCAGCTTCTGTAGAAGAGGAAGTGGTATTTCTGATGCATGATGGGAGATCACAGCTAGAAGAGTTCGCTGGAGCTGCATGGGTAGTCGGAAGAATCTGTAGGTCCTTCAAGTGAATTACAGCAGGAAAAAAAGAGGGATAAGCAACTCCATAAATTAAATTGATAAAGAATTGACTTACATGTCTCAACATAAAAAACAAACATCCTACAGAAACCTTCGAACAAAAGATTTGCTCATTTAATGTAAAACTATAACATCATAAAGAAAGGATAAGTACTGGTGTTCCCAAGTTGAAGTAAAGCTTATTTGTTTATAGCAAATGAAGAAAAAAAAAAAAATCCAATTTTAAAGTTATCTTAACCGTTTAAAATCACTCACGACTTCACCAGTCCCAGACCTGCCAACCTCTGGAGTTCAAAAAATGTATTCTTAAATCCCTTAAGTTGTATTTTACTGACAAAAGTTGTATTCTTAAAAATAAACACGGACTGTTACGCGGATCAATGCCTCTTACAGTTCCTAATTACAGGAAGAAATTTGTTTTAATGGATCATTGGTTGAATATGCATGATTTCGTCACGACTGGTGTGGTCGATGAACCACTGAACATCTCCAAATTGCAGATGTGAGATGCTTGTAGGATACTTTACAGGAGAGAATGGGCTATTTGCCATTGAAAATGGCACACAAACACACACAAAAAAAAATAAAAAATAAAAAAAAAAAAAAAAAAAAAAAAAACTTCTAAAAATCGTACGACATACGATAAAATTGTACTGGTTGGCAGCTCTGAGATGTACGACCTACAAGATAAATCTTACCCTTCTAACGATGTTGCCCCATCCTGCCTTGTATCATCCACTGCTACCAATGAGCCCAGAAGCCCAAACCAATCCGGGGCCGCCTGAATGCAAAGAGAGGTTGATGGAAATAACGTCTTTTCGCCATGGCAACTGCCTCCTCCCATTTTCTGGAGCCACCTTTCTGCTCCCTCTATGCCGCAGCTGTTGAAATCCGGCTGTTCGGCTGTGAGGAGGTCATGCCAGTTAGGAGGGAAGAGGTGTAGGACATCTCTAGTGTTCATCTCAACAGAGTTCTTGCTTTGGGTTGCATTTTTCATCTGGCTGCATCATCTGATAAACAAACAGGATATTGAAAACATTTATTTTCAACATGTATCAACAAAAGATATTTTGCCTTGAATAAAAATAATGCAAAAAATGAGAATTCCCTCTAAATTTTTCTTAAGTAGATATTACCATCTAGTCAGGACAGATCCAGAGACAAATTGTAAAATATTACACATTTTACAATACATAATTAAAATCATATTTCTGAGTTAAAATATAAAAAAATGTCGGCGGCCATCTTGAAAAATAGCCCGACTGTCAGGGGAAATGTACAGAGCGGCCATTTTGAGCGGCTATTTTGAAGAAGAAAAAAAAAAAAAGGGCCTCCTCCTTCCTATTTTTTCAAAAAAACAGGACGATAAACATGTTTTTGTTCTATTTGGTTTAAGAAAGATAACGACTTTCAAATGATGACCAAAAGGCATTATTTGAACAATTGAAAAGATGAGTTCATTTTTGTTATGTTTACAACTGTAAGTAACAGGGGTGATAGAGAGCACTTACCGGTAGACCCTACATAATTTTTTTCCCCCTCAACCACGCCTCCCCAATCCCCCCACCCTTGAGTAAAAAAGAAAAGAAAAAAAAGAAGGATTTGGAGGGAGAGGGGGGGGGGGGGGAGGAATGGCATCTAACAATCTTCCCCCTTTGGAGTAAGACAAATAGGGAAATACTAGGGAAAAATAGAGAAAAATAGAGAAAATAAGGGAAAAACAGAGAAAAATTAGGTTAAAAAAAAAGGATAAAATCAGGAAGATAAAAGAAGAAAAAAAATTGGGTGAAGAAAAAAAATTGGGTAAAAAAAAAAAAATCTTTTTAATTTTATATAATAAGTAGGGAATCTCAACCCTGGAGTTACGGGTCAAAGCAGGTGCGTACGCAGGGGGAGAGGGGTTAATCCCTTCTTTGGTAATTTTTATGTGTGTATTTTGGAGGAAAACCTCCCCCCCCCCTTTAGTAATTAAAAAAAAAAAAAAAAAAAAAAAAATTATACCAATGGCTGACCTAAACAAGGGAAACGCTCTCGGCGGTCTCGCCTGCATAACGCAATTCAATATGATAAACCAGAACGTCAATGACATAGCGCTCATCCGCATCTTGCAACAACAAATATAGTAAATTTTATGTGGTACACTTTTGAACTGGTCAAAAAATAAAAATTTGATGCCCTGTAAGGGACATAATTTCATTTCATTTGCATAAAGTACCATAAATAATCAATGGAGCAAAATTTCAAAATTCTGTGTAAAAGTTTAGTGTTCCAAATTTAGCTCTACCAGATAAGGCAAACCAAATCAAAATCGGTCAAGAAATGAGGGAAAAGAAGCAATTTTTGTTATTTTTGGAATAAATTTGCATAAATTACCATAATTAATTAATGGAGAACAATTTCAAAATTCTGTGTAGAAGTTTACTGTACCAAAATTAGCTCTACGATATAAAGCAAACCAAATCAAAATCGGTCGAGAAATGAAGGAGAAGAAGCCTTTTTTGTGATTTCAAATAAATTTGCATAAATTAGCATAGATAATGAATTTCACGATTCTGTGTAGAAATTTTAAATCCCCCTCCTAGCCCTAACATATGAAACAATCAGAATCAAAATCGGATGAAAAATAATGAAGAAGTATTTTGAAAATCTTGATGTTGATGCCACAACAAAGTCTAAGTTTGTTGACCTTAAATGACCTTTGACCTTAACTTAGTGACCTGAAATTCTACTCACATGATTGGGGATACTTGATAACCCTATAGTCCAAGTTTCATTGACTAAGAACTTATACTTTCAAAATTATATCAAAAATTAAAAAACTTAACCTTAGGTTAAGTTTTCTATGATGATGCTACAACATAGTCCAAGTCTGTTGACCTGAAATGACCTTTGACCTTGACTTTGTGATCTGAAATTCTACTCACATGATTGGGGATACTTGATTACCCTATAGTCAAAGTTTCATTGACTAAGAACTTATACTTTAAAAATTATATCAAAAATTCAAAAACTTAACCTTAGGTTAAGTTTTTGATGTTGACGCCGTCGCCGCCGTCGCCGTCACCGGAAAAGCGGCGCCTATGTCTCGCTTTTTGCTACGCAGGCGAGACAAAAACTTGACCTTACCCCCCCCCCCCGGAGCAAAATGTCAAATTTTCAAATTTCGAGACCCCAAAAAGTGTCCTTTTACCCTCCCCCCCCCCCCTCCCCGCTTATTCAGCGGCTGGCTGAGTTGTGCGAAATCCTGCGTACGCGTCTGGATCAAAGTCTTGATATAATTCAGAATTAGCGCCACTAAATTCTAAGCCCTTGACTTTCTACTAATTTTTTATTTCCTAATAATAGACTTTAACAAAATTCTTTCAATTTTGTCAAAAAAAAAAAAATGATTGCAGCATGCATCATTTCCATTAATTCAATGAAAATGGCAAAAACTTGCGGAAAAAAGCAATTCCACAGAATTTCAACATGAACAAGCCAAGAACTTGTGCTCACCATCTGACCATCTAAACAGACTAGAGTCTACACAAATAATAAATCACTGAACAGAATTCAATCAATTCACAAGTCCACTTTCTGCAAACTCTCACTAGTTTCAGCCAGCACACTGCACTACCACCACTGGCACCAGCATTTAGCCGCAACGCAAGCGACAGCTCTCGCCCGAGGTTCCGCTTGGATGCCGAGGCACAACAACAAAAACAACGACCACGTGCAAAAATACTGCGAGTCGGCGAATCTTCAGCGCAACACGACAGTCTTTCATCGGGCAACGCGAACATGGCAGCTGAACGCTGTGTTAATCGTGCATGTGCATGCTCGCTCGAGATCCACACACACACACAGCATCATCACAATTATTTCAAGCATTCACACTGATTTAACGAAATATTGCATCATTAAACATGCAAGATATATAAATGAAAGAATGAAGAGAGCATTGATAAAAGACTTACTAACCTAAATTCGATAAATCAATTACTGAAAAGTGTAATTTCTGCAATTTTATCTCTCCGACTCGACGACGTGGTTTGAAAGTTTGCGCCGCATCAATCCAGGTATATATGCATCGAGTGCTAACAATATTAAGTGCATTCCTCCGCCCACTGCTTTTCCTACGCCTAGCTAGCTAACCTACAAAGTAGTTCTAGATCTACCCCTCCCCCCCCCCCCCCCAATAAACACATTGAGAAATGGCTCTCAATTCATGAAATATTTTCCATGTATCGAATATCTCGTTGCTTAATGCTAATTAACATTTGGGAAAATACAGTTCAAAACTAATTTAAAAAGAAGTAATTTGTACATGTATTATCACTTCCTGGGTAATGTTGAGTGTTGTGTAATCATCCCCGAGAATCATCCACGCCTCGAATCTAGGCCTAGTCTACAGTCAAATAACATTTTATTCATTAAATTTATATTCATTCTTTCAAGATGGAAATGTGTGTAAAGCTTAGATCTTTTGATTTAGCACGACGAATAAACTCATACATGCATGTTCGCAAGATGCACTATGCCGTCATGTCGGTCAGGAATTCTGCTGCTTCTCACCGGAACGACGATAGACTGTCATGCCTGGAGGTTCGGCGACATAGGGGAGCTGGACTCCGTAACGAAAAGGGTGTGACTGTAGCTCCTCGAATAGAGCATCGTTGTTCGTCCACTTCTTTATACACTCCTCCAGCAGAAGGAGAAAATGTTCCATTTGTTTTGAAACCTGAATTAGATTTTAACGCAGTGCTTCGAGACGGAGAGAAGTTCGAGAAGAGCATTGAAGCAAGGAAAATGGAGCTGGAGGGAATCAATATTCCAGAAATGGTGTGTTTATTTACTTCTGAATTTAGAATAACAATTAAATTCCACCGAGTTCTGTACAAAAGGAAAATATAATATGGTGTGATAATGTACGATGCCTGATGATGATGATGGATGTGATGAAGATATAATGGAGATGAGATGATGATAATCATACATTTTAATCATATGATTAAATGATGAAGATGATGAATTATAAAAGATAAGGAAGGAGGAGGACGAGGAGGAGGAGGAGGAGGAGGAGGAGAAGGAGAAGGAGGAGAAGAAGAAGGAGCTAGGAGGAGGAGGAGGAGGAGGAGAAGGAGAAGAAGAAGAAGAAGAAGAAGATCGAAGGATGAGAAGCTATAAGAGGAGGTTGAATAATTACAAATAACAAGAAGAAGAAGAAGAATGAGATACAAAGAGAAAGGACTAATTTTATGATGAGTAAAATAACTTTCTTAGACTAAAAATTAAGATTAGATCTGTATTCTTACTATACTGACACATTACATAATCAATAATCTGATGATCTAGAAACATTCAAGATCTGATCCAATTGATAGAAATTCCCAAATTTAATTCTGTGTCTCATGAAAGGGATCATAATTAAAATAAACAGTTCAGTAATTAATAATAGTTCAAGAAAGCTCTGGAAAACATTTTTGTTTTAATTCTCGTTTGTATTTTGTTTTAGATTTCTATCTGGAAGGAGGTTTGTGATCTTGAAAAACAGAAGAATCAGATGGAGAGAAAGAAAAAGGCCCTCAACACAAGAGCTAAAGAACTCAGTAAACAGGTGATGACTGGTGTTCTGGTATATCCAGGATTAGGTTTTAAACTTTTTTTTAAACATGGGGGGGGGGGGGTAGATTTAAGTGTTTGTGAACAAATAAATTTATCTAAACAAAATCTAAACTTTTTGGAAGAGGGCATATTTTGGTATGTATTATAGCTATGGCGCATATAGGGTTTTAAAGAAGGGGTTGGAACTAATTAAGGCTATTTGTGCCCCCCCCCCCATCTCCAAAAGGGGGAGGGGTGGGGAAGAGGGAGAGAGAGAGAGTGAGAGAGAAGGAAGAAAACAAATCTCTACTCCTGTGTTTAATGGGTTGATGAATGATCAAAGCTTCACTTTTTTCTACACACTATAACTTAATTGACTATGCATTTTCAATCTAATGTGAATGAAAATGAAAATAAAGTATTCTCGATTTGTGTATCTCTTTCAGAAAGGGGGATCTGTGACCAAAGAGAAAGTTCAACTAGAGGGCCGGAAAATCAGAGAGGAAGTGAAAAGTTTAAATGTAAGTTGCTAATAACTCAAGTGTTATTAAGGGTATGCATACGTGTTCCCAGCACCCTCCCCCTTTTCAGCATAAGGCCATGTAAAATTGATTACATGTTGATCGTCCGGATTTTTTGAAAAAGAGGAGGAGGGTGTACCATGTTATTTGATATTTGATATTTCAAAATGGCCGCTCAAAATGGCCGCTCGGTACATTTTCCCCGACAGTCGAGGCTATTTTTTTTCAAGATGGCCGCCGACAATTTTTTTTTTTTAAAATCAGAAATAGAGCCATTTTAGCAGTGTTTTTCATGTTTTTTTTCTTTCAAAAAAAAAAAAAAAAATAACAAATAACAAAAAATAGGAGGCGGCCCCCAAAAAGGAAGCGGGCGGGGACGATCAACATGAAATCAATTTTACATGGCCTAACTCCTGTGATGTGAAATATGGCAGGCTAGCCTGGCTTAGATCAAAAGCTTCAGTCTCTCTATTTTGTCGGTTGTTCTACTGAGACTGCGTCTGGCTCCACTAGACCTCTGATTATATTAGGCCATGTAAAATTGATTACATGTTGATCGTCCGGATTTTTTGAAAAAGAGGAGGAGGGTGTACCATGTTATTTGATATTTGATATTTCAAAATAGGCTTGAGTCGGTACGGTCGATCACACCGGGACCCGACCGTTGCCGTCGGGTCCCGGTTTCGTTTTTTGAGAACCGACGCTCCGAAAAAAAAAATGAAATATGTAAGAAATTGCAGTTTTGCACACCACTAAAATCATTTCACCTTGAAACTTAAGTATTTAATTGTTACCAATCATATTCTAGCTCATCCTGAATCAATCCGAACTGCTGATATAAATATGGGTTGCAAAGCAGTTCGCCCCATGGGGTTGTTGTTGCCAGCTGCTAGCTAGCTACTGTACTGGCCGGGTCTCTCGCCAGGATTAATAAATCAGGTTGAAAAAAACATTAATGTTTGAATAATAAAACGGCTTTCTAAAAAGTACTTCTTTACAACATACCGATCGAATAATTTTTAAAAGACAAAATGGATATTATTTCTTTGATTTTGAACACCGCATGCTTCTTTTAAAAGCTGAAAATTACTTGGTAATCACAAGAAGTTCGATACGGATAGCTGTTGCAAGGCAAGTTCAGACTAGTCTCGGAAAAATGCGCAGTGCTCCTCGTAGTTAGCTGTAATCCGTGCCAGAACGAACACAAACAAAGACGTGATCGTAACGAGAAAAAATCATTAAAAACTACGAGAGCACAATTGGAAAGACAACTACTCAAAATTATCGTAAGCAGATACATAACTTGGAGGAATAATACAATAGTTGTCCAAGAAAAGCCACAGAAATAGTGATATTTAAGGAGTTACTATAGGTACAATCATTATCGGAATGGGCCTGCTGATATGTCCGAATTACACGTTATTTGGTTTCTAGCCTCGTGTTCTAACACGAGGCTAGAAACCAAATAACGCCCTCTACGGTAAAAAGCAGTATAACAAAGGATTCGAGTATTTGCAGCAAGCCCCTTGCGATAAAAATGTACCCAGTTACTCCTCGATTATCACAATTTCTTTGGCATTTCTTGGGCGATTATTGAATTCTTTGTCCAAGTTATTTATCTGATTATCGTAATTTTGAGCAGTAGTTGTCTTTCCAATTGTGCTCTCGTAGTTTTTAATGATTTTTTTCTCGTTACGATCCCCGGCCCCCCCACTCAGTGTTATTTAGGGTACGCGTATGCTTGTACCCTCTTTTTGAAAAGACCCCCTATCTGAGTACTGCCAACATTTCCGAACCCCCCTTTCGCGGGCTTTTCACGGGCTTTTCCTGCCTTGGAGACCCCCCTAAATCCGGAATACTGCTCAATGTACCCCCTATCTCAGGACATGCAGACACCCCCCCCCCCCCCTCATATCATCCTTCTTCTTGATCATTTTGAAGCACTATTTATTTTAGGGCTTTAATATTACACCATATCACAGACACTGATAACATGTAGGCCCTTGCATCTCAGATTTAACATTGTTAAACGATCCCTTTCATACACAGCCAGGATAGTATTAGTAATGCAGCTGTGTGTGAACTAGGGTAGCCTACACTACAGTACAAAACTACATAGGTCTAGATCCAAGTCCCACATATTCATTTTCATGGGTGTAGGAAAATGAGTTTGAAAGTGTTACTACTAGGTCTATTGCGATCAAACTATAGGGCAAACTACTCACATGAATGTGCCACACTGTGAGCCACAGGTAGACAGCCAAAATATCCACAACTAGGAGACTGTGGGTCCTGCTCAAAGATGTCGCAATCATGACAATTTTGGCAGGTCCCACGCCTCATACCCCATCTTGATGCCCCGGCTTGATGCCGAGCCTAGCCCGATATGCATGCTGCATGAGCGTGCAGCTAGCGGATGCGCCGTACAGAATATACGTTCTGTTGTTATCTCTCTCTCTCTCTCACTGATTTTGAGAAGTCCATACTGCCGCCGTACCGTACTGGGACGGACGGGAGTTCATTGGACTTTTCATAATGAAATAATCCTGAATGAGCTCTCAAAACTAGCAGGAATTTCTGAAATCTGATCGCGGGATTTCATCTATTGTTCTATGTTCAACTTCAAGATATTTTATAACCCCCTTTTTTTAATTACAAACAGCGTGTTTCCACAGAAAACATCGACACGGTATTTTCCGTGTCATACCGTGTCATACCGTGTCATACCGGGTCAGTTTTCCTGTGGAAACACAAGCGTGTCGGGTCGAGTCGACCGAGATGCGGATTCTCAGATCCACCTCTGGGAGGTGGATCTTGACGTGTCGATCCCAACGAACTCCCTGTAAAATCTCTGTGGAAACACACAGCGACAAACCGTGTCTGGCGGAGCATCAGAGCGCGCGAAGCCCCAATCACCACTGCAGCGTGATTGGTTGAAATACGCGTATACAATAATATGTTTATATACGCGCTGTACGTAACAATGAAAAATGTACGTCACAATAGAATAGCGTGGAATCCTGAGTAGATCTGAAACCACGATCGAGGTCAAAGGTTGAATCTTGACTTCCGATTGACACGGCAGCTGCCTGACTTGGAACACGGAATCGGGGCGAATCGGAATGCTGCGCTCTGTGGAAACAGATTGGTTTAATACCGTGTCGCCGCGACACGGTATTTCAATCCGGAAAAGATAATCCGGGTTTCACTTTTTTTCTGTGGAAACACGCTGATTGAGATGAGAGAAAAACACCCCCTTTTTAAAGAAATCTCCGGGTGAAAGTCAAATACACCCCCTTTTTTTACATTTCTCGGGCCGGACTTTGTCGCACGAAAAGTACCCCTTTACCGGACATTTTGGCAACACGCATGCGGTCATTTCGAAACCTGAGTGGGGGGGCCGGGTTACGATCACGTCTTTGTTTGGGTTCGTTCTGGCACGCATTACAGCTAACAGGGAGCACTGCGCATTTTTCCGAGACTAGTCTGAACTTGCCTTGCAACAGCTATCCGTATCGAAACTTCTTGTGATTACCAAGTAATTTTCAGCTTTTGAAAGAAGCATGCGGTGTTCAAAATCAAAGAAAAAATATCTATTTTGTTTTTAAAAATTATTCGATCGGTATGTTGTAAAGGAGTACTTTTTAGAAAGCCGTTTTATTATTCAAACATTAATGTTTTTTGACCCGATTTATTCAACCTGCATGAATAAAAATGGCGGCTCGATCGTTGTCTTTCTATTTTTGCTCCAGTTTTTTTAATTTTAGAGGCACGATAATGGCACTAAACATCGCCAATCATGGATTAAAATAATGTCAAATGGAAGAATATACCGATCTGTGCCGAGGTATGCATGTGTTGATTTATTTGACTGATAAAAAAGGTCACTTTTAAGGGACATACTGATGATATGCGCTTTTTATAGAGGCAAGTGACAAATCCTGCGAGCTGATTTCGGGACACCGGGTCCCGATCGGTGCAAGGCCGTCGGGACCCGGTTTATGAAAATCCCGACATGACTCAGGCCTATTTCAAAATGGCCGCTCAAAATGGCCGCTCGGTACATTTTCCCCGACAGTCGAGGCTATTTTTTTTCAAGATGGCCGCCGACAATTTTTTTTTTTTTAAATCAGAAATAGAGCCATTTTAGCAGTGTTTTTCATGTTTTTTTTCTTTCAAAAAAAAAAAAAAATAACAAATAACAAAAAATAGGAGGCGGCCCCCAAAAAGGAAGCGGGCGGGGACGATCAACATGAAATCAATTTTACATGGCCTAAGTTTGGTGTGTAAAGTCAATACGGGAAGATCTTTTTCTTTTTTACAAGCCAGAGATTTTGGGAACCCGCATGCGGTCCCTCCGTTCCCGGAGTGGGGGGGGGGGGGGGGGGGAGGGGGGGGGGGGGAGGGGGTCGGGGCTAAAACTAACTTGTACCTGCTGATCATGCAGGTAATCTGCTCATCTAGCAGCATTTGTGAGAATACAGGCCTGATAAAAACCCGATTTAAATCGGTTTCCCGTTTTTTTAAATTTTTCCCGATTTTTTCCCGATTTTTTTTCTCTTCCGAATTAAAAAAAAAAAAAAAATATCCAGATTTCTTTTTTTTATATTTTTTTTTTTACCAGATTTTTTTTTCCTTCCCTATTTTATTTCCTGATTTTCCCGATTCCCCCTTATTTTTCTCTTTTCTTCCCTATTTTTTCCCAATTTTCTTACTCGAAAGGGGGGAATGTTGTTAGAAGCCATTTTTTCCCCGCGAATCCTCTTCTTTATTTTTACTCAAGGGGGGCGTGGTTGAGGGGAAAACAAAAAAACCTATTTTTTTTTTAGTGCTCACTATCACCCCTGAGAATAAAACTTTAATTTCTCTCTGGTAAATCATGAGTTGTATTAGATTGTATTCCAGAGGTTTAAAGTAAAATATTACACCAGAATCATATTCAATTTTAATTTGTTTCTGTTAATTCAAAAAATTGTTTTTGTGGCCCTGACCATATATTTGCTTTGTATGTACTCTATTTTTTCTTTTGTACGTTTTGCCTTGACATGTTCATGGTTCAATAAATTCAATTCAATTCAATGGATGACAATGATTTTTGCTACTTCACAGACTTCCCTGAATGGCCTGATGAACAGATTATATCCTCTGGCCCTGGCTTTGCCCAATTCTCTACACAATGCCGTGGTGAGTGAATGATTTACATATGATTTAGCTTTGTTACAAATTCCTCTTCTTCTCTTCTATTGTTAATCTTCACAGGGCTATGCAGCCTACATACATCTATAGAAAAATAGCCAGTTTTAGGTTTGTATTTTGGGTTTGATGGTTTGTTCAACCTGTGTAACTGTCTGTGAGGCGAAACGCTGAAAAATTACACAACTCAGGTTTTTACGGGAGTGTCAGTTTATTTCAGAGTCATAACCATCAAGGGGAATGCACTCTGTCTTTGATGAACAAATCTTTTATCTTTACTCCTTCCACAGCTCTATTCCGTTCTTCTTCCCTTCACTCCGTGAAAACTGTACATGTAAAGCATAACAGGAATGCATGATAAATACGTGTTTATGAGTATAAGTTTCACAATATTAAAGCAGCTATAGCATTCTACTAAATCAAAGGCATTGTCTGAATTCAGTGTCTAACTCCTTTCCATGTTTGCTTGTAATTCTTATATTTTACTTCATAATTCTCGTTCAAGAATATATGAAAACCCGCCTGCGCATGCGCAGACCATCAAAATCCAACAATGATGGTCTATTATTAAAGATAAACTTCAGTACTGGTAAAAAAAAAAAAAAATTCTCACAGAATCAAACGAAACTTACACTGAATGTTCAAGATTACAAATAAATGACATGTGCCAAACAATTTTGGAAGAAAATGTATACTGGCTGAGTAATGAGCATAGAAAGACAAGGAAACCAAGTTAGTACCATCCCCGACACCATGTGTGTTGTCCCATATATAGCTTTCTATGTGAGTGTTTGTTACTTTACCAAGACTCGGTCAAATTTATTATGATTTTGATGACTCCAGAACCTTGCAATGCACACCAATACTTACAGGCTACATGATCAACTGTTTCTGATCCTTTCACACCTTTTCTTTCACAATGCAATCGCTTTACCAGTACTAAAGTTTATCTTTAATGTACAGCATAAAAATCCTTTCAGTGACAGATATGGTCAATACTAAATGACATCATACAACACCTTTTCTGAATTATTTTACTTTTCTTCTTCATTTAGCCTGTTGGTGATGAGAATGTTATGAAAGAAACAGTTGGAGATGGACTTGTATCACTGGAGTCTAGAAAAGAACACCCGTCTATCTCTACACAGTAAGTATTTAATAGAGATTACACAACTTGCTGATAGACAGTAGTTTGCTATTGTTATTCACAAACTTGTACCTACAAAATGGAGTAGTAGACATAATATCTGCAAAAGTAGTTGTAGTAGAAGAAGTACATGTAATAGTAGCAGAAAAGGTAGGTGTAGTCGGCACTACTTCAAAATGTTCACCTTTGCAAATTGTATGGACACTTGCTGTAAATAACAGGGAGGTCATACATGTATGTGGAGGGTGGGGAGGAAAGAGTTATGTATCAATTATAAATACAGTTTTAAGTATTCTTAATGTCCTGCATGTGTCCTGTATTTTCATTGTTTTTGCAATGCCCTGCTGTGCTATTGAGTCTTTATGGAACTACTCCTGAATTAGTTTAACCCATGGCTTATACTGAACTCTCTCATTCGATCCCAAAGGCATTATACCAGAACCATCAAGGCCCTGTTTCGTTTATCTTCTTACCAATAACAAGTCTTAATTATTGTTATAAGCTACTGAAATTGTTACATTTTGTTACATTTGATTGGCTTAAAGGTAAAGACCAGTATTGGAAACGCCCCAATTTCAAAAAATGAAATGGAAGCTCTCATTACCAATCATGTGAAAGAATATGTTTTGACTAATACATGATGATAAAAAATTTGCCGGGAAACCGCCTACTAATTCATATATTTGGTAAATTTGTTTCTCTCATGGTCGTGTGAGAGATATAGGGTAGTCCCATATACATCTTTCTGTGTATAGTGCTTGTAACTTTACGAAGAATGGGCCAAATTTCTTATCATTTTGATGATTCCAGAACCTTGCACATGCTAGATGCTAGATGATCAACCTTTTCTGATCGATTCCACAACGTTTCTTTCACAATGCAATCGCATGACCATTACTGGTCTTTACCTTTAATTACAACGAAGAAGTGCCACAGTTGTTATTGATAAACAGTTTATGAAACAGGCCCTTATTCCCATGCAATATGGCTTAAAGGGATTGGCTATCTTTGTCTCAGATTCTGAAATAAAATCCTGGATTTAGCTCATGCTGCAATGATAATCATAAACCTTTAGGTCAGTCAGGAACTCCATGACTTTTCCCAGCTGATCGCCTGTCTGATTATCAAGATATTTATGATTGGAAATCGAAATTTAAAAATTTGTTTTCCCAACGGTTTTTATAACACTACAGTCTATTGGGGTGAATGAGTACCGGTATGGTAAAAACCGGTCACTCAAAGATGTTTCATTTTTTGAGGCACTTCATGATCATTTTGAAGCGCAATCTTGTTTAGGGCTTCAATATTACACCATATCACAGACACTGATAACACCTAGGGCCATGAGTCTCATATTTAAAATTGTTAAACAATGCCTTTAAAGAGTAATGTCACTATTTCTTTCCTTACAGTCACCCCATGGTTCACCCAGGCTACTGTTACACTGAGGGAGAGCTGGTCATCAAGGAATTAGACCTCGTTTCATCGGCTGCATCTCATCTTACATCCAATGGCTTTACTAGATTCGCTATGCCTGATATGTATAAACCACTTATAAGGGTAAGCTTAATGATGATAATAATAGTGATACTGATTAATGATGCCCATACTAAGCCCATATATCAGCACTGTCCCAGGCTGACAATGTTTTTGTATTATGACCCCCAAACAGCCAAGCCAATTAACAATCCAGTTAAAACAGTAAATGATAATAACATGTCTTGTTTACCCAGGGTATCCTCATCAGTATTTATACTGTTCTTCCCGAGGGCCTTGCAATCATATTATTACCCTGGCTTTAGCCAAGCTATCATGATAAGATGCTCAAGTATTCAAGGAACTTCTTCCTACCGGATACCTATTTACAACACCTGGGTGGAGAGTGGCAAATGTAGATTAATATCTTGCCAAAGGACGATAGGGCTGGGCTGGGATTTGAACCCTGTACCTTGTGATCTACAGTCTGGTGTCTTATCTACTAGACCCCAACACTTCTAAACTCCTTTTTGTATGAAGCGTATGTGTTCTCATAGTTTTTTAATTTCTTTTATATTTCTTTATTGACAGGAAGCTCTAGGCTTGAATGCTGAGGACTTTAATGAGGTTAGTGAAATAGAGTCTTATTGAAAGTGTTTGGACCAGAATTTGTCATCATTTTCGGACTCCACAGTTCACTTGATAACTCAGTATTAGATGTAGGAGAAATTACAAATACATTTCATAAAGGTGAAAATGATTAATATTTGATTCATTTTGTGATATTAAAGTGGAGGAAGTTTACAGTCAGACATAACTTAGAAGACACCTGTCTATAAAGGCCACCTGTCTGTAGTGGTCACCTATACAATCTTGCTTTAGGATTGATACACTCTTGTAGAACCTGTCTAGAAAGACCGCTCATGTCAAAGGGCCATCGTTTCTGTTTCCATTGCATTAGCTGTAATGACTGTATCTGACTGTATCCCAATATTCTTCACGGATCTCTCACTTTTTCAAATACTGATTGCTTTCCTTTGTCTTTACTTCAAATGTTAATAGACATATGCGATTCAAACACGTGAGAACCTCATGCACCTGGCTGGTACATCACCCATGGGCTTTCTAGGTAAGTTAACAACATCTTAAAGCCACATAGTAGTCAGTTTTCATGTGTATTGCATCATAATTTGCTGACACTAGATTTGGTTGAAGTACCAATTAATGTGCCTGTGTGTGCAAGGTCTCTGAAGCAGTGAACCTGTGGTCCCACCAGAAAATACTCCAATTCGCCTATGTCATGAGGATGAGGGAAATGTGATATATATGATGAGAATTTCATAAGGTGGTAGACTAGGGCACGGTGCATAGAGTGGTGAAGTGTGACGTCATAAAAAAAATCTATTTTTAGAATTTCTCAATTTGTTCTTCATTCTCCGAAAGAGTATAAAAAAAAATGTCCAAATGTCGAAAACCAATTAAATATGTTAAGTATTTGCTGAGATATGACCATCTGAATAAAAAGATTGACTATGGGAACACAGTGTTATATGCTCTGGCTCCTAACCATTAGGAGCCAGAGCATATAACACTGAGTTCCTATAGGAAATATATTCATTCAGATGATCATATCTCAGCCAATACTTAATATATTCAATTGGTTTTCGATATTTGGACATTATTTTTGATGCTCTTTCAGAAAATGAAGAAAAAATTGAGAAATAAAAAAAAAAACGATTTTTATGACGTCACAGCTTCGGTACTCTATTACACAAGACCTGTCTGTTGGAAAAGTGAAGTCCACTCTTGGTGACTGAGAAAACCTGTTATTGGGTAAACACCAAAATGGTGTCAAATTCCCCATGAAAAACCCACTACTATACATCTTTAAAGGGACATGCCACATCATTATTTCAAATGATATATCAGATAATTGTTCATGAAACTTTTGACATAAAAAGACTAGGCTTTTTCAGAGGTTAAAAGACTGGATGGGGATTAGGTAGGGGGTGCATGATTGCCCTCTCAAGATCTTGGCCATAGAAGGATTGATCGCTGCTACATTTTGCCCAAGTTACATCAAGACCAAGACTGTTTTGTAGGGTTACATAAACAGTACTGAAGTTATGACATTTAAATTTAGTCTTAAGTAAAACAACAACAAAAAAGCGATAATTATACGACAATTCTCGCTACCCTAAATAGGTACGAAAATCTCGAAATTCGCGAGACAAGGTAATTTTCACTCTCTCGGGTCGCCACTACAACTTCCGGTATAGAGTCCCATCCCGCTGGCGCTAGCGCCTGTGTTCGCTTTGCAGAGTTTTCACGCACGCTAAAATCGATGCCAATCAGTGTAATTTGTACAGATTATAATATGCAATGGAAAGCTTCGGGCAGAATTAATGACTTTAGCACAAAAGGCCGTTAAACTCTACCGTGAAAGAGAGGGTTGTGATCACGAACGCCTGCACAGGAAGCTGTAATGTCGAAAAGCTATCCCATAATGCAATGCGCGTTTTCAGGATTTTCCCCGGATCTCGGCAGAATCGCTATTTGGGGTAGCGAGAATTGTTTTGAAACAATAAAGTCTTTTGGTTGTAAAAGCAACAATTTGAAGTTGAATTGTCCTTTCTAAAATATTTCATTAATCTTACTACTTCATCCAATTGCCAGCTTACTACATGAACTCAGTACTAGAAGCCAGCGATCTCCCTCAAAGGTTGGTATAACATTTTGTCTTCTGTGTGTATTTGGGTTTTTTTCTTCGTCTTTTTGGCTAGATATATTTTTAGTTTTCACTCCTTAGGGGTTGGCTTCATTGGTATTTGTTTTTAAAATACCAAACAAAGTATGATTCTTTTCATTTGGGATGTACTGTTATCTGCATAATGATATGGGCTACATGTTTGATAAACACATGCAAGACTATTGAAAATAAATTTTGTTAATTTAGAAATGCATTAATTAACAAGTTATACAACTATATTGATATGACACACAATGCTCGTATATCATTTTTTTAAATCCAAGCTTTAAAAGAAAATACATTTTAGGTCATAAACTATGTGTAAATGGTGTCTTCGACTGATGGACACTTTAATATTTTCCACTGCTATGAAGTACAAGTGCATTTTATGGAATTAAAAGTTTGACTGATTGGTTGATTTGTTTTTCTTTTCATGATCTGCAGGTGTTTTGCAGTGGGAAGACATTACAATGCAGCTGCAGGTTAGTATTTGTAATGTATAAAGGGTAGCTTGGCGAAATGTAATGGAG
The DNA here is from genome assembly GCA_035222895.1 of Strongylocentrotus droebachiensis. Classification (NCBI taxonomy): domain Eukaryota; kingdom Metazoa; phylum Echinodermata; class Echinoidea; order Camarodonta; family Strongylocentrotidae; genus Strongylocentrotus; species Strongylocentrotus droebachiensis. The sequence goes on along the minus strand of JAVYIG010003531.1, from coordinate 24,496 downwards.
CGAAAAGACAATTCTGGAACACAAAAGATGTATATGGGACCAAACTTGTGGCATAAAAATCAGGCCTCATTTTTAAGCTGTTAGTTGTCATATTAAATATGAAGGCATTTGAATTTAAGAGCCATGCTTTTCAGTGGACATTTTTACTCTGACGTTCTTCCACACTTGCATAATAACAATGATAATGCTCACAAATTATTTTCACCTCCCCCCAGAACTCAACTTTCTCTTAGGTGTTTGATTGTTTATGAAATTAATTAGAATACTTGATTCCAATTTGTACATCTAGCATTAAGAGTATTTGAGACATTCATAACGACTACATTAGCAGAAATATGTGCTAAAGATTAATTTTCTCTTCACTTTCTCCCAGAATCTGTAAAATTTCAGGGCCTTCATCACCAATACCAGGATTCCAGGGTGAGTTTATTAAAATTGTTGAACTTTATCAAATTATTTTTCATTTCGTTTATTTTTTCACATTCCAGTTAAAAAACATGCAAATACAAAATAATGTACTGTTGTACATCATAAAGAGACAAACAAGTAAGTGACAAAGTGGAAATGATTACTAAAGATAACAAACCAGTATGAGGAGGGGGAAAAAAAAAAGCAAATTTGCTAGTCGGGGTAATTAATCCCCAAAATAATTATATTTAATGATTTGTATTGCCATAGTTTCTTCCAGTTCACTATTACTCACATTTCCTTAGTTTGCACCTCCTCAATCAAGTCATTTAAAAAACGTTTCTTCCTCCAGATCTTTTTATCACATGCTTCTTACGTTCCATCCCCTGTACCCCCCCCCCCCCCCCCCTTATCTGAGTTTTCTCATCCAGTCACTTTCATGACTTCATCTATCTACTAATTTCACTGTTTATGACGTGCAAAAAACATTAGGGCCCTGTTTCATAAAAGTTGTTTTCAATAACAGATGCTGAATGTCTATGACAAATTTGCTCTCAGCCAATAAGATCCCACGATTTCAGTAGCTTTTAACAGTTATTGTTACTTGTTATTGATAACAAGTTTTATGAAACAGGGCCCTGACAATACCTGAATATGTCAGGCATTTGTAACATGAATTTTAGTCAGATAGATGATAAATTATAGATATTGGAGATTCAGAATATGACATAAAATTCATAGCTCCATCACCAAACGCCAGTTTTACTATTGATGCAAATATACGACCTTGTCTTGGATTTCTGGCAGTATCATGTGTCATACTTCACTGGACAAAGAAACAGACATACAAAGAAGCAAACAATCCATCAAAGAAACGAACGACAACACCCTAAAGCGGGATTGTAGTACTTGTAGCTACTTGCGCCCCGTATATAGCAAACAATGCCTAATCGGTGACCGTTGGTCCCCCATGGTCCTCTTTTGCTTATGTTAATTGAGAGCTGATTTCATAAAATAACCACCTGTCAGTGACCACGCTTGGAGGTCTAATCCCTCCTGGCCAAACTAGTACAGACAGGCTTTAAACAAATGAGGTAATGATTATTTATGATGCTGCCTTCTAATTCTTAACAGATTGAAATCTTTGGAGTGAGTGAAGGAATAGAGGATTCAAGCAACGCTCTCTTATTTCAGTATCTCCATACTGTCACTGATCTCATCTCGACCTTTGACCTCCCATTCAGGTAAGTGGCTTTCTAAAAATGGATGTTAACCACTCCCTCGCCCTCTAATACTGATCTCATCTCAATATTTGTTCTTCCTTTCAGGTCTTGAAGTGTCCTTTATCCAAAAAAGGGGGAGGGGGGGGGGGAGAACACCCCTCCCATGTTCTTTGTAGAAAATACAAAAGGCATTCACAGTGTAATGTGTATAAAAAGGCTATTTCTGTTGAACGTGTGCCCCTTTGTTCACTGTAGATTACAGACAAAAATCTCTCTCCCCCTGTCTTGTTAAAAATATCTTGTTAAAGCATGATTCAATTTCTTTAACAAAAGTCATTGCAAAAAATGTAAAGATTGGAGATTAGATACAAATTTATATGATGTTTATATTATGGATAATTAGTGGTTTCATTTTAGAATCTTAAAGATTATTTGTCCAGATTCATGGTTCAAAATGGATTAGTTTATTGATCTTGAAATTTGAAGGAGCATTGGTAGAAATATAATGATAGAAGTGTTGTCTCTTCAGTAAATTCTGTAATACGTAGCATCTTGCTTCTCTTGTTACTGTCATCATCATCATTTCTATTGTCATTAAAATTGACATTATTTCACTCGGCATTAAAGCCTATCTGCACTAGTTTAGCCAGGAGGGAATAGACCTCTCTGCATGGTCACTGACAGGTGGTTAGCTCATCAAATCAGCTCTCAATTAACATAAGAAAAAGGGGACCATGGGGGACCAACGGGCACCGATTAGGCATTGTTTTCTATATATATAGAGGGCGCAAGTAGCTATACGTAGTGCAGTGGGGCTATAAAACTCATAGTAACAATAGATCGTAAGCAAACCAAACACCATTGTTTTCTTGCACAGGATTGTGGAGGTGTCTAGTAGGAACCTTCTACCATGCATGCATAGACAGATGGCAGTAGAGCTCTGGATACCCAGTGAGAGAAACTATGTAGAGGTATGTGGAATATTCAAATAATAAACTATTTTAATTCTAATTCATTGTATTAAAAGTATCTCCACAGCAATATAGATAAAAAGGTGTTTTTTCTAAACTGAATGCCAAGTGGGTTAAAGATTGAGGTTTGCATAAGGTATGCCCTATATCTTCACATATATCTGTGTGTTGAAATGTATAAAATAAATATGTGAACTACTCCTTTTTTCATTTTCCAATGCATTTTTATTTGTTTTACCTTGAATCAGGTATTGAGTATCTTTTTGAATTACCATAATGCATTGTCAATTATAGATACATTACTAGAGAGATTTAACAGGTAATAGAATGGAAATGAGGAATAGCACCTTAATCTAGAAATTATGTGTATATGTGACAATAGTTAATTGATATTTTGTCTTGTGGGGCCAGAAGGTCTTTACCTTTTTGCAAAAATAATAAAGCCCTTCTGTCTCTCAGTAGATGATTTGATAGTTAATTTGGTCAGGATATTTTGTATGAAGTCTTGTATAATCTCTGTTTACGTTCTCATGATTTCAGGTAGCCAATGTGTGTAACTGCACTGATTTCATCAGCCGTCGTCTGAAGATCCGCTATCCAACCAACCCAAGAGAGAGTGCTGCACAGAGCAGAAAACGCAGCTTTGGACACACAGTGAGTAATTTCCAATGTTTTATTATCCAATACAGCAATTATGCATGGATAAGTCGAGAAGTCATTGTTGTTCACATGTAAAGCTTTAACATTGGAATTCTTGTATGTACACGTTGCCTTTTGAGGGATGATTTGATGTCTTCTAACAACTTATTTTGAGTGATTGCTTCTGGCTTGACCTCTTCACAATTCTTTGTTTACTTTCAGATCCACGGCACGGCCTTGAAAACTTCTGTCCTCCTGTCGGCCATGTTGGATCATGGGGCACTGGATTTGAAAGAAGCAGCGTCATGATGCTAGCACTCGGGACCTGTTTCACAAAGCCTTTATTCAATGACAAATGACAAAAATCAGTGACAAATCTGTTGGTAACCAATCAGAAGCAAGGATTTCAGTAGCTTAGAACAAAAACTGTCATTTGTCACTGATGACAAGTTTTGTGAAACGCACCACTGGATTGCATCCTTCTCTGCTCTCTGTGGAGGTTTGATAATTGCATGTAAATTTAAGTTAAATGCAATTTAGTATGTAACCGTCAACTACCTCAAATTCATGTTTTTCATTCTTCGTATTGGGTGTATCAACTTGTCAGGTACCTGGAAGGTATATAATGTTTTTCATTCTTTTTAGTGGGTGTATCGACTTGCAAGCTACCTGAAAGGTATATAATGTTTTTCATTCTTTGTAATGGGTGTATCGACTTGCAAGCTACCTGAAAGGTATATAATGTTTTTTATTCTTTGTAATGGGTGTATCAACTCGTCAGCTACCTGAAAGGTATATAATGTTTTTCATTCTTTGTAATGGGTGTATCGACTTGTCAGCTACCTGAAAGGTATATAATGTTTTTCATTCTTTGTAATGGGTGTATCGACTTGCAAGCTACCTGAAAGGTATATGTTTTTCATTCTTTGTAATGGGTGTATCAACTTGTCAGCTACCTAAAAGGTATATAATGTTTTCATGCTTTGTAATTGGTGTATCAACTTGTCAGCTATCTGAAAGGTATATAATGTTTTTAATTCTTTGTAATGGGTGTATCAACATGTCAGCTACCTGAAAGGTATATAATGTTTTCATGCTTTGTAATTGGTGTATCAACTTGTCAGCTATCTGAAAGGTATTTAATGTTTTTAATTCTTTGTAATGGGTGTATCAACATGTCAGCTACCTGAAAGGTATATAATGTTTTCATGCTTTGTAATTGGTGTATCAACTTGTCAGCTATCTGAAAGGTATATAATGTTTTCAATTCTTTGTAATGGGTGTATCAACTTGTCAAACCAAGCCACATAGGCTTTTATTGATACACCCTATTTGATTTTCCAACAATTTGTATTTAAATGTTATTACTTTGTTCACATATTTAATTTGAATTTTATATGTACATTGTAAATGTTTATAACCTGTCTTTTGGTGTATTTTTTTACTGAAATAAAAACATAAAAGAGAGTGAAAACTCGGCTGTTATCTGGCATTATATCCCCAATGAATTTGGTTCTTAATACCAGGTATCGATGATGGATAAGGATGATCACAAGCAGTGCCAAGCGAATGAGAGACAGAGAGAGGAAGGGAGAGAGAAACAGAAAGAGATAGAAAAAGAGAGAGAGAGAGAGAAGAAAAAAGGGGGAGGGAGGGAGAGAGAGAGAGAGAAAGAAGAGAACACAGACAGAATGAAAGATACAGGAGAGTGAGGGTTGGAGACTTGACAGAACAGGTGATAGAGAACAAAGGAAAGGTGAGAGAAAGATGGAAAAGTTAAGAAGAGAGATCGAGAGAAGAGTGAGGAAAAGAGAAGACAGAGTGAGGAAAAGAGAAGAGAGAGCGAAATGAGCAAATTTAAAGTAGGTCTCTGACAAAATCCCCAAATACTATGTCATTAACAGGACTAAAAAATCCATTTATTAAAAACATTTGACATCGGTCATCACTATAAACATTTTCTCACCAAATATTTTTTAGAACAAGAAGACAAATGGGCGAAAAGTAATAAGTTTCCATCAAAGTGACATGAATATGTATTCAATAGACATACACAATATCCTTTACTGTAAGAAAATGATGTTAGAAATATATTCCCATTAAAATATTCAATAGAAAATGAGGTTGCCTGGGAAATGTTAAAGAAAATGTCACCGCTCGTCATATAGTACAAAAATTAGAGGTACATGTATATTGAATGTCATTTACAACCAAATTAATTTGGGGGTGTTTCATCAACATTTGTCCGCCGACAACTGCCAGCGCTGACTAAATTTGTCAGCGCTGACTAAAAAGCTCTATAACAAGCACTGACAAATTGTCAGTGGACTTTAAAAGACTTGCTGTGAGTCAGGAATTTCAGCTCCCATTGTGTGTATGCCTTTTCTACATGTACATACATTGTGTTTGAGTGGTAATATATCAAAAAGTATGTTGTAGAAATTCTTCTTATTATCATTATTATTATTAATAGTATAATTATCATTGTCATCATCATCATCAATTCAATCCAGAATGGTAAACAGGTAAAGTGTGCATTAGAACTTAATTTTAATGTTATAAAAAGACTTCAGTAAAACAAGTAAGTTTAACTGGTCCTACTTCTTTGCATTCTATTGCAGCCTATTTGAAATAACATATTTACAATATGCTCAGAATGATGAGAGAACCTAAAGCCGTCGACCGTCTGGTTGCTTACTTACAAGGATTTATGCTTTCTTAGTAGTCAGGTAAAATAACCACCACCACCACCACCACCATATGCAGCATGTTTTATTTCAAGAGGCAGAAAATTCAACCACATAACCCCTACACTTATTGCACTACTCTGGCTTTATGTAAAACAAAGAATGGAATACAAATTAATTTATTAACATGGAAGGGAATGCATGGATCTGCCCCCTGTACATTCCAGACATGCTGACTCCCTCTAATCCTCAAGCGAATTTGAGATCAGCGGGTAAATATCTGCTTGAGAGTCCTCAAACAAGTTCTCTGCTTGGTGATAAACAATTCACTGCTTCTGCACCCAGGTTGTTGGACCCGGCCCCTACTCAGTGTTATTTCGGGTACGCATATGCGTGTGTCCTCCTTTTGAAAACACCCCTAAGTCTGGTGTGTAAAGTCAATTTTGTGTCCTACGAGCCGGACTTTGGTGCGTGAAAAGTACCCCTTTACCGGACATTTTTGTAACACGCATGCGGTCATTCCGACGCCGGAGTGGGGGGGGGGGGCCGGGGTTGTAGAACACTAACAGTCTTCCTCAGTATCTTCCCTCTTATTACCTGCTATCCACCTTCAAAACCCATCTAAAGACATACCTATTCCACAAAGCTTACAACTAGCCACTACCCCATACCTGCAAACATTTGAAAATAAGAATTGGGAATTTCTAGCAGGGGTCTGCCTAACCCAGTCTTTCCCATTCCGTTGTTTGTAGTGGAATGGAAATTAGCAGTACACAATCTCAGAAGACATATTATCGAGAAGACCTTCTTCGTCTGGGTCATCGAGTAAGGCAAGTTCAGCTTTCACAATGTGCAGCAAATCTTCACGTATCAGGTTTTCATTGAATCGAGTGATGGCTTTGTCAAAGTCTGGATCTGGGGGGAGCAGATAAAACGGAAGTGAAGGAATGAAAGAAATTAGAAATAGAGAAATTTGACACAAACACAACAAATATGCCAAACTTATTATATTGGGGTTTATTCAATTGTATTTCTACAGTGTAGAAATTATGGTTCATTCCTGCTGCAGCAAAAAAAAAGGTATAAAAGGTAACATCATCAACTGATTTATTTCCCAGCACTTAAAGATATTATGTCCCTTATGCAGCCAACATCAAATCAAATTCTATAGAACTTTGCAGGAATTATGAATAATTATGTCATGTCTGTGAAATTTAAACATTAGCAGTGTCCTAGTATTCAAATTATGCAAGGAAACCCGTTTACTTGCTAGACTTCACTGTCAGACACTATTGAGTGACTGACTGACATCTTTTTTTCTTTGGTAATAACATACATAAAATGAGCTGTAACTGGTACATAAGCATTTGTCTACATCAATAACCCACTACTTGCAATGGCCAAAATTAAACTGATTTAAAGGTGATACAAAGTTTTGGTATGGGGTCATGAATTTGGTTCAAATGGACATATTGGAAGCATATGTGATCCTACAATATTTAAGGATTGTTGTCGCGATTGAAATCGAGTCTAAAGTTTTGAAATTGTAAATAATAAACTCTTTATGTTGTATAGTTCCCTCTCAAGGTCAAGATATTAATTCAGTTATAAACCAATCTTTCTTGACTAAAATCGACAGATTAGCTATTACCGTTTGGAAATTATATATCACAACTACATATTCTGACATTTTCATGGTCGCAGCTCCCATTGTACGGCCGTAGGCGCTATTTGAAATTTATCAAAATTTACCGGGAGCACCGGTAAATTTTTATATTCAATTTTTCTCGAAAGCAGAAGTGTTTTAGGGGCTACATTTTGTAGTGCTTACAATACATCCACAAGGGCATCCAAATATATCAACTTTGTAAAGAATCATTATCCACCCAATTTTCAAAATTTCCCAAAACTTTGTATTACCTTTAATCTATGTGCAGCATAAAACACATGACCATTCGATACAAGGGTCTGAAACCAGACTATTACTTAGGTGACTGCAATCCCTTTTGTCGATTTGACATCTAATGGTCATTATTTTCCCACAAAAAGACATTTTCAAACCCTTTCAATTTGAGGCAAGTTATAAATAAGCATTGTCTTTCAAATGTCATTGGAATTTAACCTTTTTATTATTTTGACCTGCAAATGGGACATAGTACCTTTAAAGATGGTTTGAAAACCTAAAATTTGTTCTTTTACAAGCAGCTATCTTAAACATCACAATATACATGTATGTTTGTTTATCTGGTCTGTTAGGAATTGTAATACACTGATAGCTCAGCTATAATTATTACAAATTATAACGATGATCAAAATATTGATGACAACAACAACTGAAGAAAAGCAAAATGCTATATATTACAGAAGAACTTACTGAAGAGGCTCAGCATAGGAATGAATCGCAAAACATCATGGCTGCCTCCTTGGTAAAGCTCCTTCATTCTCTCATACACCCTCTGGAAATTCTGAAATGTCGAGATAATCACCACCACAACAATGATTACCAATCCTTTACTGACATAATTTTATTATAGTACAACAATTACACGTACATATATATTTAATGTCTTTTAAAACCATTTTTTGTTCAAATTTTATTTTAACTTGTAATATGAAAGTGAAAGGCTTGCCTTTTTTTGGTTACAGATTTGCTTTTACCTCTATCTACCTACTACAATGGTTATTTCTTTCCCATGGCATCTAGGTGTACTTCCATCAATAAACCAAAAAATTACTATACTGCATTATTATAATACAATTTTCATATTCCTTTCATTTTAAACAAAAATTTGCAGTATATTGTCAAAAAACATTTCCGTTGGTATTTCTGACATCAAGTTTTGCAATATCCATGAACAAAAATGTATAATCAGGTGAATTGCTCTTCAAAATTATTGTCCTTTTCACTGAATAACATCAATGACAAATGTAATAAATTCATTATGTGTGTAAGAGAAGAGAATGTGTTAACAGGGGAATTCCAATACAAAACTATCAGGAATTCTCCTGTAAATGCCTTTCTGCTGGACTCGTGACAAATTGAGACTTTCCTCCCCAAACCCAACATACCTTTTCTATCTGAGGGTTAGGATGAAACCCAGTGCAGTTGATAAGAACTCGAGGTGCAGTCAGCACATCCGACCTTTGACCCCTGACTAGGGTCAAAAGGTCAAAGGCCTGTGATAAGATGTAGACGATGCATGCAGAGAATCTTGTGAGCAAACCAGGCACCCATATGTGGAGGGACCCACCTGCTTGTAGCTCCTGTCAAATTCAAAGGTAGAAAGCTTTGTAAGAGAAGGGAATTTGTTAAAGTTGATACTCTAAGACAATCCCAAATACTGAGATAATTACATAAATAGAAAGCTTTTAACCCCCATAATAACATCAAATGGTGTCCACCCGACAAAACAAGTTTAGAATAATGAATTTATTCGAGTAAACTCTACCAAAATATCTAAGTCTGAAACCCGGAAGTGCACGTAGAGTCGGGCCTCTATCCGTGACGTCACGAACGGGAGTCATGGGCTCAGTGAGAGTGAATGGCAGTGATATCCCTACGTAAATGCTATCCTGTCAGAGCTTAGATTTGTTGTTGTTAAGGAGTATATTTGATGGATTTTCTGTTTTCATTTGAATGAAGAATAACGAAGCAACATTTTCCAGTCGCTGATTTCTTTTTATATCCTCATATTCACCTATTTGGTAGAGATTTAAGACGAGTTTACTGCTTAGGAATTAAAGTTAAATCGTGCACGTATGAATAGGCGGATGCATTATATTGTCATCAGATAAGGTACAGGAGCAGTTTTGTAAAACGAATAGGTCTAGAACTATGATAGTAATTATCATAGATGTGTGTGACTGCCTCAAAAAAGGATACAGTACCAGTTAAACATTTTATGTGGTAAAATATCAAACTTAAACGAGATCATGCAAGCGCGCTTCCTCTATAATATTTTGGCGAGTGATGCGGCTCTTGCATGAACGTTCGTGAAGCGAGCATAATCGGGAGGTAAGACCAAGCCGCTGCTCTAGGCGCTGCTTGCTTGTGATGGAACGTACGTGCGCTAGTTATATGTTTATCGGCAATTGCAAGAGAATGAAAGCGACGTTGCCAGCTAAGAAAAACAACTAACAAAGACTTGCTCCTGACTACCGGTGTCAGAATTGGTAGATGAAGGATCTTCAGGGCCAAGGAAGGCGAAAGACATGGGAAAAAGGAAGAAGAAACCATCGGGAGATCGCTGTAGTGTATGGTAATGAACTGTGCATGGGTAGACAGGCTACTGTTCACTCCGTGCCTAGGCCGATTTCAACACCAAAACCAAAATTACATGGTGAAAATATCGACTAATAGCACATCGTTGGCATGTATATGTCATAATTTTTAAAAGGGGAATTGATATTAATACTATGAAGTACTAGGGGAAGGTAAAGAATTGTACATAGAATTATGATTTATTAGACTTTTCAGCCTTTGAAACAAAAATATGCAGAAAATCGTATCACTCTGCACACGTTTGCTATGGAACATCCGGGTACGTGAATATACTCTCTCCCGGACGTGAGGTCATAAATAGTAGACCAGCGCCGTGACTGATTTTCTATGCAAAGAGAGGCGGATATTTTCAACATTTCAATTGAGCATTTCGAGTAGACAGAATTTTTTTGTGATATACTAAGTAATTGAAAAACTTAAAAATAACATATACTTGCCGTAGGTAACAAATTAAGGGACATTTATTTGCTTAGAGTATCAACTTTAAAAGTTGAAATATTTAGGATCTGTGTACGGTACATGGATCTCCTGTTTGAAATTCTAATTTTGTGGGGTCCAAAGTCCAAGACAATGCTGAGAAACTGAAGATATTACACTATACCTAAATGTTTAGGTAAAATTCAATAACAGCTGTATAACTATTTCTTATTGGTTTCTTCATTGGGGGTCTGGGTTGAAATTCTTTAGGTTCTATGTAAGCAGATCCCCTGTTTAAAATTCAGGGACGATGTGACCCCTGGAGCCATGTTATTGTTAGATTAAAATCAAAACATAATTTGCAATAATTATATTTAGAGTCAATGTCTGATTGAGCATTTTCTGAATGAATTGAAAATATACATTAAATGTTTTTTTTAATAATAATAATAATAATAATTGTAAATTTATAATGCTCAGTTTCTATATGTATATACTCAACTGCGCATGACATATTGGATATTATTATAACCCCGGCTTTAGCTGTGCTGCCATTATAGCGCTCTAGCATTTCAAGGAATAAATTCCTACCGGGTACCCATTTACTTCACCTGGGTGGAGTGTGGCAAATGTAGATCAATATCTTGCCAAAGGACATTAGTGCGGCGGCGGGACTCGAACCGCGGACCTTGTGATCGACAGTCCGGCGACGTATCCACTCGACCACAACACCTCTACAGGAGGGCCAATGGGAGGGGGGGAGGGGACCTCGCAAGATACGTCACAGAGTTGCCAATTTGTGTTGGATTGATCGCGATTGATCGCACCTTCAAATATCCACAACTTCCTTATTTTTAATTGTTTTTTTGCTCAAACTTTCACATATTTGTGTCTCTCATTCTTCTCCTCCTATTAAAACCAACTTAAATATCAGGGTGGATTTCCTCTTTAAAGCCTATCTGCACTAGTTTGTCCAGGAGGGATTAGACCACCCTGCATGGTCACTGACAGGTGTTTATCTCATCAACTCAGCTCTCAATTAACATAAGAAAAAGGGGACCATGGGGGACCAACTGTACCACTTAGGCATTGTTGGCTATATATAGGGCGCAAGTAGCTACAAGTAGTGCAGTCCCGCTTTAAACTGATAATGATACCTTGATAGAAAGCAGGCAAGCAGAAATGAAATCCTGCTTCGTCTCCAGCTCAGCCGCAGTAGGTTCCGTCTCTCTGGCAATGCATGATGGGAGCAGCTTGAAGAAAAAAGACTTGTATCTTCTCTTTTCATCAGCTTCCCTAATACACATGGAGAATATAACATGTTTACAAGTAATCTATAAATGTGCAGGAGAATATTCAATCAAGGGTAGAATACAGTTATAAAATCACAAAGTATTTATAAGTTGATCTATACATTTTAGCTGTAAACAAAATATTTCTGTTAGGTGATTGGTACATTTTAAATGTCATATTTCAAGAAGAAAAAAGGTCTCTTACCTTTCAAGCAAGTGTTGGATATCCCCAAACATCTCTCCTCTGGGGTTATTATCTCTGCAGCTTTTCTGTGAACAAATAAGCATTAATAGAATTTGTAAAACAAATCTAGAGAAAACATTTGACATTTTCTTGTTAAATAGGAGGCATTGAGGATGACATACCAATTACAGAATACAGAATGAATGATTAAATGTAAAGACAACAAGTTTTCAACAATTTTCAATTTTTCTAAACAATATCAAAAACATTATTTCCTCGGTTAGTTGCCTCCAGTCAGTAGCTGAATATTTGTACAAGTCATATTCTTTGTTTGTTGGCTAAAGGCTTGTTCAGATATATGGCACGAGAAACTGCCACCAAAAAGCCGCCATGGTTTCTTTTACATGTAAATGAATGGCAGCTGCATGCTACAAAAAAATATTGAGTTTATTCACTTACCGGTAGCTCTGTGCTATAAAATATACATGTATACAGAAATTTGAAGCATATACACTTTAAACCCATCATAAAAACGATAAAAAACGCCATGGTTTTTTTCTTGTCATATCTGAACGAGCCTTAAAAAGAAAATAGATAAATACATATTTAAATAATTACAATGACTGCGTTGTGGGTGGATGCCAGCTGATGGAGCAAGTCCAGTTCCTGTTCGTTCATTCCAGAGCAGTACCATTCCTCCTGACCTGGGCTTGGTACAGGTCGCTTGGAGAGGAGACCTTCAATGACCTCATATACCTGGGGTGAAAGGTCACATTGAGGATGACCTTTGACATGGTGTCCAGTAGACTGCTGGAGAACCTGTACATAAGAATCATAACGAATATCTTAAAGGTAATCAGGAGTTCTAGTACAGTGAAACCTGTATATAAAGGCCACTCAAGGGAGAAAGTGGTCTTCATAGGCAGGTGGTCTTTATGTTAAGATTTTCTGTAATACGATGTACATGTATCTATAGCGATATCATTTCAAGGTTAACAAACAATGTGATCTTTATAAACAGGTGGTCACTAACGCTGGTTTCAGTGTATTGACAGATAATGAAATGCATTGAAAGGCAGAATATACATGAGAACACAAACGAGTCAGGCAGATGGTGGAGAGATACACAGAAGCGAGGGCGGAAGAGAGGGAAGGAAGAGAGGGAAAGGGAAAGAAAGAGGGCAGAAATCACAAAGGTGGGAGAAAGGAAAGAAGTGAAGAAGGGAGAAAGAGAAGAAAAGAGAGAGAAAAGAGGAAGGAGGTAGAAGAGGAGGAAGAGAAGAGGGAGGGGAGAGGGAGATGGAGGAAGAATAGCAGGAAGATACAAAGGAGAGAGACGCAAAAAATAAGGGGAGGAGGGAAAGGAGTAGGAGGGAGGGATGGGGAGAAAGAGAAGGGGAAAGAGAGGGAGAGAGAAGGAAAGTAGAGAAGAAAGGAGGAGGAGACAATTTAAAGGATACACAAAAAGGAGCTAACATTTATTTTAAAAGATCTTCATGACATCGGTATCTGTGAATACGACGGCAAGTATGTTAAACAAGAGTAATGACAAAGTAAAGACGAGTTATCAGATAATTGACAAACCTGAGCGTTGGTCCGTACACTCCTCCACTTATCCAGTAAAGGCATCTGACAGAACGGTGACATGAATACCGCCCTCACTGGGTGACCTGTAACTATTTTCCATGACCCTAGACTATCCAAATCATGTTTTCCTGGTGTAATCTGCAAAGTATCAGAACAGGAATTTCATGACGTGTTGCTGTTAGGCAAATATTAGCAAAAAATTAAATAGCGCATTTTCATGTTGTCTTTCTTACCACACACACAAACAAAAACACACACACACACGTACATGTACCCCCCCCCCCCCCCCCCCACATACACTCACACAAAGAAAAAGACACTTGATCCTGATCTGCTTACAGGACAACTAAATCAATCCAAATAAATTTTCCAACATACTATACATACATTTAAATCTTCAACATGTAAAACACAGAATGGCTAACAAATGAAAGGGATGAAATCCTCTAAATGTTTCTGTATACTACACTTACCCATGGAATTTGTACAGTGAATATTTCAGATGACCTGCCCTCTGTAGTCTCATTTGTAGTTGACCTTTGACCCCCAACTGCACCATCCAGCACATGCTGTTTCTCACCACCAACATTTGGGTCTTCACTTAACTCCATCTTCGAATGAATACAGAGACCACATACTGTTTTAGCAATTCGACTGTAGTCTGAATGACTGACCCTAACACTAGCATCTTCGGCAAGGTGTGACCAAGCACATTCTTGTAAGGAAGTAGTGCTTGTAGTTGGAGTTGTTTCTGGAGAGCCTACATCCATTGCTGCAACGTCCCCCACGATCCCCGCTACACCAACACTTGCTTGCACCGATGACGTTTGCACTGGATTCAATGTCCTTTGTTCATGATCACAGACCTCCATTGCACTTTCATGCCTTCCAACATGGCCGCCATCCCCATGACAACGCACAGCAGAGCTTGGCTGGTCACAATGAATTGCTTGTATAGTTGGACCAGTGTTCTCTGGCCCTGGTCCTGATCCTAGTCCTAGACCATCTCCACCTCCTCTGAGTCTTGCATCGCCTGCATTGGTCTGGTGGGAGTCACCTCCTTCAAGTTCTGAGGAATCCAGTTGGTCGGAAACGGAGACTGAACTACGCATTTTCTTTGGACTGGACCCTCCTAATAAAAAGAGAATCAACCAAAAGAAGAAATGTTTTCCAGAGTTAATCAGGGAAACTCATTAAATGAAGATGTTTCAAGTTTGGGGTTTATTGTTTTAATTACCACGATATACATATATTTGAAATTCATAGTTTTTGTAATTTTACAAGTTGAAGCAATTTTCAGAACACCTCAGCTTTAAAGTTGACAATAGTCAGTCAAAGTAAAATGAGTTCATGTGGGAGAATTTGAGATAAATGGATTATGAAAATGTCCAACTTTACTATTCAGAAGTGACAGCTGTAGTGATAGACAAACTATAGACACATATTGGCTCCTTAACCCTTACTGTACTGGGGGGGGGCCTGGGAGGCCCCCCCCCCTCGACATTTTCGGAGATTGCGCCGCAACCGCTTGGAATTTTGAATTGTCGTTTCATGACTTTTTTCCCTCAAGTCTTACGCACATTTTGATTCCATTTTCGTCGAAATCGGATATACCTGTAAGGCGTTACATAACAATTAGTATGCGCATGTCATCAAAAAAACAAGCAAAAAATAAAAATCGCATCAAAATTTGCATAAATTATCATTATTAATTACATTAAAATAACTTTTTTGTGTTAAAAAAGAAGTTTCATATGAATAATGAGTTATCACATTCAAAAAGTGGTATTTGACACGTTTTCGGTAAAACGCATAAAATAAGCGCATTTTGCATAATTAATTAGGCTAACGACAAAAATTTGCATATTCGGAAAAAACTAATTATACCATCTTGTTCCTTACGTAGATATATACAAACATGCAAATTTTCGTGCTCATCGGACAATCGACGGCCGAGATCATAGGGGGGGGCCTCCCAGGCCCCCCCCCAGTCAGTGGGTGCTCAAAATAGCCCAGTACAGTAAGGGTTAAAGAGATAAACCAAGGCAGACAATTCCTAAGTCACACCCCAAAACTTGACTCCAAATATATATAAGGAGAACAATACAGAAATTGAAACAAATTAAATTTACAACCAACAATTTTTTTGAATACATCCCTACATATAATACATTGAAAATTGATTCAATAAAATACAGTAATATGCACAGTAATATAAAAAATATGAATGATATTGCACACGACAATAATCAACAAGGAAACAGAAACAGACAGACAGGATAAAGTTTGAAATACAAGAAGAGGTGAAGTCATCAAAATAACACGAAACAATAGACCAGTCACGGTTAGCACATGTCTCAAATGACCCTGAATATCCACCGATCTTCAAAACATGAAGAGATCCAACTTTGTACATTTTGAAATAAGCACTCCTACAGCGAAGGGGGTGCTACGTAAATACCCTTTGTTTCCCCTTTTCAAAGAATACTTCCACCAGTGTACCATGGAGTGCCACTGCTTGTGCATAAATGAATTATGATTACATAACTTTCATGAGCACGTATCCAGTATTTTTTTTCTGTGTATCTCACAATTTGGTCTGCAATGACCTTTATCTGCTCATGCTCAGACTACAACCATGAACTGGCTTATTAAACAGGTAAGAGAGCTAAAATAGTCAGGTGTTCAAAGTTCAGATTCATTGGCAGTACATTTACAACTGTACATCAATCGGCTTTCGATGAAAGGTTTGGAGGACTTACTCTGACTATCTCCCCCTGGACCAGCCTTGGCTCCTTGTTGCTGGAGGCCCCTAAGGATTGACTGGAGATGCTCCTTCCATGACCGATGATGCCCCACCTCTCCTCTATCATCCAGGCTTCCATGGAGACGATGCCACATGTTCTTTTTAAACATCGAACAGGCCTGATCATGGCAGGGAAAAAAAATCAAAATATGTAGTTGTGATATATAATTTCCAAACGGAAATAGCTAATCGGTCGATTTTAGTCAAGAAACATTGTTTTATAGCTTAATATCTTGATCTTGAGAGGGAGCTATTCAACATGATGGCCCGAATTCACAAAGCAAGGTTTGAGCTCAGACCAAGGTTTGAGGTCAAACCTCCTTTTGTTCCGCCAAACCTCCTTTTGTTATTTACAAACCTGGTTTGTAAATAACAAAAGGAGGTTTGGCGAAACAAAAGGAGGTTTGAGCTCAAACCCGGTCTGAGCTCAAACCTTGCTTTGTGAATTCGGGCCAAAGAGTTTATTCTTTACAATTTCATAACTTTAGACTCGATTTCAACCGCGACAACTATCAATGAATATTGAAGGATCGCATATGCTTCCAATAAGTTCATTTGAACCAAATTCATGACCCCATACCAAAACTTTGTATTACCTTTAAGGTGCTAAATTTGAATATTGTCGAAGTTTTAGATACATAATAGCTTGTTCTTTCACTTCAAATTCAAAACAATTTTGTTACTTGTGAAGATAGATGTCATGCGATGTTTGCAAGCAGAACAGTAAAATTATTGGAAATTTGCCTAACAAAAGAATGTTTGCGAATACAAATTGTGGCATTGTTGGTAATGAAAAGGTGAAGTTAAAATTGACATTTATTTTTGATAGGTACATAATCACAACAAACATTACCCAAATATCCTTTGGATTTTAATGATATTCAAGTATGACCCCTATTCCTTATAATGTTCTACTGGACCTTACAGTGTAGCCTCACTAATACATATACGCACAATTTCAAAAGAATTTTACCTTTGAGCCATAATTTGGCATGAGTTTCTGGTGTTTCCTAGCGACCCTCAGACGACATCTCTTGATGAACATCTCGATGCAATGTGCCCTCACCCTGTCGATGCGTTGCCGTGACGACGGGTCCATGTTAGGGTAAAGCTGCAGATTCTCTTCGATGGCCGCCACCTGATAGTTGGTGAACTTAAGGCTGCATTTCTCCAGCTGCGTCACAAAGGACTCGGGAAGGTGGGCGGGACTAAAGAGCGGGGTCTTTCCAACATCAGGTCCTGAAGACGAGAGTATCGGGGCAAAAATGATTAATGGCATATGATTTCAAATCATATCCCAGTCTTTTGGAGTATAGTAGCAAACTGTAGTAGCAAAATTCTCCTACTTCTACTCCTTCTCCCCTCCCTCTACTACTACCACTGCTACTACTACCATTACTACTACTACTACCACCACCACCACCACCACCACCACCACCACCACCACTACTCCTACTACTACTACTAATACTAATACTTTGACTGCATCCAACAAATACCTGGGAAGTATGTGTAGTACTCTCTGCTTTTCTGAGTGCGAACATCAAGTTTGTAAAATATGTTAGAGAGAGAAACATAACAACAACAAAATACATACAACAAAGGATCTAAAGGCAGGCAGACAGCTACAAAAACAACATGCTCCGGGACAGAGAGAGCGAGAGAGAGGAGAGACAGTGAGGTAGAGAAAGAGAGAGACACAGAGAGGAAGAAAGAGAGAGAGGGAGAAAGAGAGAGTGAGATCAAGAGGGAGAAAGGTAGAGGGAGAAAGGACAGAGAGACATGAGAGAAAAATGGGGGGGGGGGGGGAGAGACAGCGTTAAGGCAACACAATAATTTGTTTGGTTTCTTACCAAAGTGTTGAAGCAGGGTATCCAGCTGTGGCTGCAAGTGATCTCTGCCGAGATATGATTTGCACATGACATACACCTCAGAATTACCTGCTTTGCTACAGGCTGGCTTCAAAACTGTGACCTGAGTGACAAAGACAGTGATTCAAAAAATAAAGAGAGAGAAAGATGTAAGTGAGATAAAAAGATGAAGTTGCAATCTGTGCTCTTTAAAGCCCTACTGCACTACTTATAGCTAAATTTAATAGCTTTAATAAATGGACTGTGAACCCTGTGGTACATGACTTGCATCCTTGTCATGGCAGGAAACTTCATTGACAAGACATTGATCAAAATTTGCCACTCTCAACCCAGGTGAGGTAAATATGTACCATGGCAGAAAGAAATTTCTTGAATGTTCATACACCTTATTAGGGTAGCTTGGCTATTAAAACCATTGGTAATAATATAATACTTTGTGAAGTGCAGGAGATAATCATTAACAATAAAAATGTGAGAAATCAACATGTATGTTTATGAAAACAATTATTGATCAAACACAAGGAGATATATTACAAAATGATACATAACTGCATCACAAGTAGCTACCTCTTTAAAAGCGATATTAAGTAGGTTCATAAGGCACGCTGTATTGGCATTGTACATGGTGAACATCTTGACGAGGAAAGTGCCCTCTGGTGCCAAGAGTTGGAGAGCTGTAAGGGATTGGCAGAAGACAAGCGGGAAGACTCGGTGCTCCTGGTGCTCGGGATCATCCTGACAGTTTACGCTGCCATCGGCCGTCACCTACGGGGGAGACAAACAGAAAAGAGGAATGGGATCAAATACATGAGATTGAAGGTGGCCTTAGTTGCATTTTACTCCAAATTTTTAATTTCATCAAAGACACAGATATAGGGTTGGGAATAGGGTTATGATTGAATTTCCTGAGTTTAAAGAGTTTTGGGGAGAGGTGAAAAATAATTTGTGAGCATTATCATTGTTATTATGCAAGTGTGGAAGAACATCAGAGAAAAAATGTTCCCTGAAAAGCATGGCTCTTCAAATGCCTTCATATTCTAAATATGACAAGTAACAGCTTAAAAATGAGGTCTGATTTTTATAATACATGTTTGTCCATATACATCTTTCTGTGTACAGTGCTTGTAACTTTACCAAGACTGGGCCAAATTTGTTATCATTTTGATGACTCCAGAACCTTGCAGTACACACCAGTACTTATATGCTACATGATCAACTTTTTCTAATCGATTCCACACTGTTTCTTTCACAATGCAATCGCACCACCAGAACTCAACTTTGTCTTTAAGTGTGTGTGTGTGTAATTGGGTTTTACAGACGTGTATCAATCAGATATGATTATTTACGCCTGGGTACCCACCTTTAACGTCACAATAAAAAAGGAGTGACTCAGTTTCGAACCGTGCCTGTGCCACTTTGTAGGTGAAGACAAAGAGCTGACCAAGTGAACATACCGCTAGACTAACTCACATCCCCCTAGGTTTGGGGCTAGATTAAGGTATAACTTTAGGTCCAATTTAAGAACTGGTTAGTGTACTAAACTACCTTCAGAGCACCTGTCGCTGGAGCATGTGTCATGTAAATATTCTGGCATCATCTAATTTACGATTACACAAACCTCCCAGAGATCAGAGAACAAGAAGTTTGGCTCAGAAGATGTAATTTGAAGAAACATCCCTCCTGCAGGTCAACATAAGACCTGTCAGCCATAAAGTTGGTTTTTCAAGCTTTTTTTTGTAGACTTGAGGTGCCCTTGAGGCAATATCATCTTGAAAGGACTGAGTTTGAACAAGCTTAGAAACTTTGATTAATTACACAGCTGCCTCTAAGTGTCTATAAACAGAATCTAACTGAGCATCTCCTGGAACTTCCTTCAACTGTTCCTGGAGCTCCTGTAATTTCGACTCCACATTTGCCTCTTGTGTTCTATGTTTTAGTATGCCTATTAGGCGCAGTCAAGTCTTGTATGATTTCCTCTTCTGCAGGATATCTCATGAGATTTGATGTTGTCAGACTCAACAACCCTATCCTGCCTTTTGCCTAACACCCTTACCACAAGGTGTACACATTGACAAAGTGTTCCCCTAACCACCCCACCAACACTCAAGCACACATACTTGACATTCCTTGCATGATAGAGGACATGTAGCTGAACATGTCTCTTCATGTCTGTCCATGACATATGAAGGGTTCCTATCAGAAGAAACCACCTCCCACCTATTTGCGTGGAGCTCTTTCACATCATCGCAGCTGAGTTTTCTACTGAACCAATGCCTGCTTTCAGTGTCATTGATGCGTCTAGTTTTTTTTAAACATTTTTTGCAGTTTCACAAGTCTATTAAAAGTCTTGTTTTTCACATAATGCATGAGAAGAGTTGAACAATTGTCCACCCTACGATTAGCAAAGCCTTTCATGTAGATGTACTGTATTACTTTGTAAAATGCCTCTACATACATGTTTGTGTTTAATCCGAGAACCCTTTCTATAGCACGCCGCCTATTGTTCCTTTCTCTCTGCATAACTTCTGAAATACACCCCAAACCGACTAGTTGCATCATCCAAATTCAGGTCATTTGTTACCTGCTTTAAAATTTCACTATAAAGGAGAACAGTGATGGAGAAGCTCACCATGAACTGACTTTAATTGAGAGATGCATCCTTAACAATTCTCACAAATTCCTTGATCTGAGTACTGTGATCTGCATAAGAAAATGTGGTCATAATTAGATACTTACAAGATGAACGGTCCCATTCATTTCCTGCTGAATTAGTCTTTCCAGTCCAGCCAAATTGGCTGCACTCATCACATCGCCCGTGTTGTCATCTCCAAAATACCAGCAATCAGGAGTCTGGAGAATGAGTCTATCATCCACTATGGTGCAATCAGCTGTGTTGGTCTCACAGTGCGGGTTTAGACTTGTTCCCAGCCACTTCCACTGGATAATCTCCTTGTCTTTGTGAGTTTTGATGTAGTGGTTGAGGCTAGAGATGAAAGCTCCTGGTGCCTCACATATATGAAGGGAGTGAAGAGTACCAGAGTTCAAGGCTGAATCCGGGATAAGATGTCTAAAAATCAAAGCAGAATAGCAACAACAAAAAAAGGAAAAGATTGACACTCTTATAAATTGGTGAAGGCCTTTGATTCTCATGGGAGGGTTCATGCATTCACAGCTTGCTTGGACAAGGTATTTTATGTAGATTTGTGCCTCTTGACCCAGGGGTATAAAGTGGGAACCTGTCAATCATTTAATAATCCTGGTGTGACAGGAAAAGCAGTATCATTACTGAATCTATCCTGGGTATTAAAATAGGACCTAATTCAACCAGTCCACCTTTCATTTTTGGGTTTTGAAAAAAACATAAAAACATCAAATTTACAAGGGAAATTAATACCGGTAATTTTATAGTCTTATACCTAAAAATATGAAATGGTTTCTTACTTTCTTAAACTCTCATATGACGAGATACAGTATGCTTTAGTCTTTTAACGCTTATCTGCACAAGTTTGGCCAGGAGGGCTTTAACCTCCTTGTGTGGTCACTGGCAGGTGGTTATCTCATCAAATCAGCTCTCAATTAACATGGTAAGAAAAAGGGGACCATGGGGGATCAACGGGTAGTGCTTAGGCATTGTTTGCTATATAGAGGGCGCAAGTAGCTACAATTGGTGCAATCCCGTCTTTTAAGAAGTGAATTGGTTCATACCTAGTAGCCAGTATCTCATGGAACTTGCTCCATGCCTGAGTACCAAGCTCAATATGGAATCGTTTCTTCAGCTCCGCGATCACGAGACCACCTCGGTGTGTGGATCCAGTATGGGTATGCCACTCCAGGATCTCTTTGTCGCTAAGGCGTTCCTGGGTCAACCTCAACTTTGACCTCAGGTCGCTTAAACCTTCATTCCAGTCATCCTGGATTAAAAACACAAAAAGAGCATAATTGATTTTGATTCTCTCAAGAACAAAATAATTTTATATAATTCAATTCTTTAAAAAAAAAGAGAGCAAACAATGGCAAATTGTAGGACAAATAACAGAATTTATCATCTAATATAAATTAAATATCATAATTCTTAATATCAAGCAAATTGGTTGATTCAGTTCCTCAGGGAAATATAAACTGTGTCTTATGATCAGGTATTCAGGCCAATTATTTTTGAACAGCTCAAATAAAAACAGATCAAGTTAGAATTATTGCAATGAAAAATATGAACATAATGGTTTGTCATCAGATATACCAGAATGAAGGAACTGAAAGTCTATTTCTTATCGACAAGTAAAATCGTTGCCCTCGTAAGAAAATCAACATGGTTTGTCATAACCAGGCCAATTAATCTGAACAGCTCTGTACAAATGTTTGAGGGGTATATAACTCTGAGTCAAACTCTCAAACAATTATATAGAAGCCCTTCGTTTATTCTAATGTCCATTTTACTTCATTAAAAAAAGAATCTGCCTGGGAAACAAAGAATCAATTTTACCGGCGATGCAGATTCCGGGGAAAAGAATAAATTCTCTTTATTTGGCAGTGTCCATGGGGGTTCTGTCTTTTGAAAAGTGAATGCTTTGCTGAAGAGTGCATCCACCTCACTCTGCTCTGGGTTGGTTTTCTGATGACCCCTTCCCCGACCTCTGTTGTTATGACGATAACCCTGGCCACGCCTGTTCTGGCGGTGCTCTGCAGGTTGCTGATGACTTCTTTCTCCTAACTGAAGTGGGTTGTGCTCGTTGCCAGACATCTTATATTAGAGCATCAGATTCTGTTCAGAATTGAAAGATGTTGTGTCAAGCAGGCTTGGACAACATATTGAAAAATATAACAGCATTATCGTTAAATCGGAAACCACCAATTGATACGCAAATTAGCGGTTCATTGCGTACGTCACACACATTACAAGAATATCAATCAACATGATTAATGATCTACAATAACCTAAATACAATTGCAGAGAAATTCAAGGAAGGTACCATTTCAAGAAATGTATCCTAGTAGGGTTGTTTCATGAATCAAACTCCATGACAGTCATCTATCCACCACCAAGCAATAAGTTTTAAATGAATTTTCAGTTTTCACCCCCCATAGACTTACTTAAAACTTAAAACCCCACTGCACTAGACTATACTATAGCTACTTATGCCCTCTATATAGCAAACAATGCCTAGAGGTCTAATCGGTGCCCGTCGGTCCCCCATGATCCTCTTTTTCTTATGTTAATTGAGAGCTGATTTGATGAGATAACCACCCGTCAATGACCTTGCAGGGAGGTCTTATCCCCCCCCCCCTGGCTAAACTAGTACAGAGATGGGCTTTGAATTAAACTTTTACTTGACTTGAGATTACATTCTATCATCATGATCATAACACGACAGGTTTGGAGTCGCGACAGATGATTTTGTGAAACACTTTGTCACTTAGCGGACAAGTCGAACAACAGCGTTGAGAATGAGATGTTGTTGATCTTGTACTTATGATGGTTTCATGACCGATAATTGATTTGTTAACTGAAAATTAAAAATGAACAAACATGTTGATTGTTATATCTAAATCAGTTTATTACTAACATTTAAAGAAATAAATAACATTAACACCCATTCATTTTTCCAACATCATCACATTCATAGCAGTTAAGTCATATTTATTTCCCCCATCAGGCATTGATAATAAGTATGCAAATCATTGCATTTATATGTTTTCCAGAGCCACAGCCACAGGATATCACGTTTGGAATTTCTTTCGTGTTGATCATTGTGTTGTGTTTGTACTGCCAAATCATGCACTGGCGCTGGCACTGCACTAACTCCGGGAAGCTCCGACGCCGATCGGCGTCGGAGCTTCCCGTAGTTAGCACTGCACTTGTCTTGTAATAATATGCCATACGAGATCCTCACCTATAATTCAGTATAAATCACCCGGCACCTTGACTTTGCATCCTTTTCTATCAACTAGAGAGTTTGAGTTCGGTTTTAGTAGTTTCAAGTTCAGCAGGCCCTCGATCAGCTCATCCCTCCGAGTTAATTATGTCGAGGATAGGAAGGGGATTTCCCTTTAAGCACGCAAATCTAGACGACGCATGCAGCAGATTTTTGTTTAAACGCAGAGGGCTCACTAGCACATTGCATTACACGGACA